>PDNA01000016.1:0-279459 GCA_002573605.1 Polytolypa hystricis UAMH7299 | reverse complement strand
ACAAGCTGTTTGTGATGTGAAGAATTACACAAAAGAAGAATTATTTCAAGTCAAAGAGATAATTCTTTGTGGGATCTACTATACTAAATCCAGCTAGTTATATGCAGGTCTTTTGAACTATAAAAGCTCATCGTGGTTAGAAATTTCTAACCACGCGGAGTTACTCTCGGCCCGGGATTTCTAACCACGCGGACCTTTTTTCTAACCACGCCGAGCTGTACGCCCACTTACTCAACCTCCTCTGGACATTGATCTCAAAGGTAGAAGAATAGCCGAGCTGTCCTCTCGACACTGTTTACAGACATCTACTCCATGGCTTAGTTTATCTGCTGATGAGGCCGCAAGCTTCAGCCTTTTTTGACTAAGTGGCACATCATCGCGAATGTTATCTTGCTAGGACTTTGAAAGTCTCTGCCACTAGCCACCTACGCTTCCTGAGAGCTGCATATTAAGGGGGGTCAAAGTTTCATTCTCCTCTGGCTACATACATTCTCTCCATGCGAACCGCCAGGATGCCTACCGCGTAATGCTTGCCAGCTGACGACGAATTCCATCCCATAGTCATGCTAACCACCAATGAAAAACCGAAAACAAACCATTTCAAAACGTGCCACAGCCTTTCCTAGCGAAACCACTTTCTTACTGACCCCTTCCTTCACAACAAACCTATCTTCCGTTAAAAGCTCACCGTTCAGGATTGCTCCCAAATGCGACCTTCTAAAACTTTGCCCTTTTCTCCTCAATTCCAACAACAACTTCAGAAACGGAACGGGGCTCTTCAAAAACGGGCAGTTAGCTGCCATGACTGGACCGTAGTATTTCCTATCTGCAGGCGTAACAAATCCATCACTAGAAACCCGAACATTATTATTATTGGGCGGCTTGTAAGCGAGACCAAGGAACTGGCGCAATGTGATGTATTCATCCATATCGCGTAGGTATAGCTGACCGGCGAAGAGGTTTAGTTGCCGAATGAGCGAGCTTCGCGGCATTGGGTCACACGCTAATCCGAGGAGCATAGACATGTAGTTGAGCCCCGGTCTCGTCACGCGCATAATTCGCCTCAAATGGGCTCAAAACAACCATGATTAGTTCGCCATGGTGGCGAGTGCTAGCGATCCATTTTACGGGCCTCAAGTAAGCGTCAAGCAGCTGGGATTCAGGCGCTTCAACAGTCTTGGTAAAATCTTTTGTAACAAGGAGGTCTTTAGGCCAGGCTGCAGCTTTAAAGTTCGAGTCTGCCAAAGTTTTCTTTAACGTTGCGAAAGCGGGCAGGAATGCCTTCGAACGGCGCTTGAAATTACCATGAACCAGGAATTGCTCGACATCACAGTCAAGAGAATGTATCGCTGGCTGGAGCGCTGGTGCGTACTCGATTTGCCTTTCCCGCTCGGTTTCAGGGGACAGCTCCCGTTCCTGCTCCTCAAGAAACGCTGCGTTGCTGAATGATGAAATTGCAAAATGCTTACACTTGGCTTTAATGTCCTCCACTTGCTCACTCCGGGGTGCCAGAGAACTATCTTCGATATCACGAAGAAGTACTTGTTCCTCTAGCATCATGTTCCCACTATCGTACCGCATGACGATGGTTTTTGCTTCATCCTCGAGCATGGATTTAGCGATACTGACGGGGAATTTGTTAGAGCCGGCCTTGAGCGCGTCCGACCATGCGATGGCATGTTTTTGATATCGCAAACCCTGAGTGGCCCGTAATGGAGCAGACTTCCTAGTGTGCTTCCAGGTCTCTGAAATGCTCCATTTCAGGATGTCAGAATCTTCAATAACCTCATTGTGGTTTTTGCCGCTGCAATCTAGCATTTTCCGTTCGACATCTCGAGGTGCACAGAACATGAGTGATTGTCCTTTGCCGAGCTTCCGCATGCGCATACATGCTAGTTCAAAGTTTCAAAGTGAGTGGATATACTATAGATGGAGTAGGTATTACTTACCTTGAACCAACCTATCCTTGGTGAGATTGGGCCCCAGGGTCACAGCGGCTCGATAATTCAACGGTAGGGCCAGATCTGTGCCCCGCGTGTGGGCGTCATCCAAATATACTAAACACTTGTCCATGTGTTGGGAGAACGGGGAAACCATCAACGGCTCCTTATATCTATCTCGTGTCACGATAGATAGCTCATTATCTTCGTTGAAGTATACGACGACCTGTGCAACTGTTGTTTCCACTATCGAGAGCCATCTCTCTGCAATTTGCTCATTCCGCATCTCTAGAACTTGCGCACCCACATCGAGTATTACTTGAATGGGGGGATCCGCATTAACAACAATCTGCAACAGACATTCTGCATCCAGAAGGTCGTTTTTGACGGTACTGGCGACCCGGTGAAAGGTATTTTTCGCCCCAAGCACGGAGAGGAGCTGCTGTGCGTTTGTACCCCTTTGTTCATCCAAGTCGCGTTGCTGAATCGACAATAGTAAAATATACCTGCTATCATTAGTGCCGCTGAATCCCGTAGTGGGATGGGCCTTTTCCCGAGCAATGTTCCATCCAGAAGAGGATAGTTTGTGTGGGAACTCTCTCATCTCCGTCGGGAACACAATATGAGAGAGGTAAAAATCAATTACTCCTTTGACAAAACGAAAAGGAGGGAACAATTCCCTGGGACATTGATCCTGGTCCTTGATATTGACACTACTCAGATGACGAAATTTCGCGGGGAGCGAGGGAGCACTTCTGATCCATATCTGATACTCCTCTTCGGCATGGTCCGAGAGCGCCAAGTTCTCAAACAATGTGTAAAGTTGTTCATCGGCGAGACCCTCGTAGTAATATGTGAGACAAGTCAGCACTATTGCTGCGCCCGGATGGCTGAATTCGGCACGCGGAGCGGGGAATCCTTGGCTCGATAAGGGACGGCCAGCCTGGTTCGAGAGAGATCGAGCCCGTAATCCACACGCGGGTAAACAATAAAATGCCACCAGCCATGAGACCTTTAAGAAGGAGGAGAGAGTTCCTCATGTGGTCTGTTGCGAATACTAAAGCTTTAAGAGACTCAAGGTCCGCATTAGTCAGTGTCGTCCCTGTAAGAAAGGCGCGAAGATTGTCCCTTGCAACTTTTGGAAGATTCCACACAGGTAGACTTGGGAGACCCCGTTCACAGACTTCGTTTGCGACCATGTCTAAAAGGCGGCGGCCAGCAGTGGAATTCAGTACCCTAATGCGTAACTGGTCACTACCAGAACAAACTGGACGAAGCTCCAGGCCTCGTGGGAACTGTTCGACAACCTCGCTCGCAAACCTATTTACATAGCCTAATATATCTTGAATAATTATCCAACGGTCCGGGTTGAACTCAAGTGCTCGCTGCGTTCCCATGGTGTACACCAATTCGAAATTAGCGCTAAGAATCTCGTCGCTTTCATCTAATATGTCCCGCGAATTGTTGTCAAGCCAGCGCTGAGTACTAATAATGGCGTGTCCAAGATGGGCTTCTTCAGCCAGAAGGTTGTCAAGTCCCATCAGTTCTAATGAAAGCAAGTGCTCTGGCTGCACAAGCAGTATGCCACCAGTTGCCATGCACTCGTTATAGAGGCCCTGATTCCGCTGTACTTGGTCTAAGTCCATCTTTAGTAACCAGGATATAGAGACTTAATAGACTTTCCAGTCCATTAAGCCACCGAGCTTTCTAACAAGGGAGTGGAACATTTGCTTAGCCAGTGGCCTCAGAACACGATTCTCACGGGTTTTCTTTGGTCTGCCAAGGCCGCGGCAACCATTGGTACAATGCCTGAGGACTTTCCTCTCCCATATTTAGTTGCATCACTGAGTTTTTGCCGGAAGATGGCGATATCATCTCAAGAGTAATCCGGGCTTGGACTGGTCGAATCAAAATATTATTTTCGATTTCTAGCAGAAGCCAATCCGGGTGATCGATAGGGTCCCAACCCTCATGGCCGTTGTTCATCAGTTCGTGCAAAAGTTCGGCTCCAGTATCAATGCACTCTTGAATGCGCAAAGCACGTTGTAAAGCGCAAATGGCCAACCCATAACGAACCAACGCCCACTTCCATGAAACTGGCAATTCACCGAATTTGGGGGCCGAGAGATGGCGAAGAATAGTTGCTGGAGAAAGACGGGGAGCAAATTTGTTCCTTATTGCAATTCGCCGGGCTATGGGACCATCCGATTCCAACCGCTCACAAATAGTATTGTAAAAGTTGTGGACTTGATCTCGGCACCGGTTTACATACCCTTGTATCTCTTCATGGATGCGGGGAGACGCTGTGATGTGGTAAGATACTTTCGCTGTCTGGCTACTGGCCGAGAAGCTCGACAACAAGTCTCCGGAATACCTACCCTTTTTCGTATTCTCCAGGTGTTGAAACAAGTTGCTGAAGCAAGAGTCGAAGCTTCGGATGCTCGAGATTTTGTTCATCACTTTGCCCGATAAGCGCGGCGCAAGATTCGGTTTTCACCGTCGAAATTGGAAGACGCCCGTTGCGGAATAGGTCTTCAAAGGTTACAAATTCACATCCTCGTTGGTAGTCATCTTGTGGAGGCGAAAAGGAATATTTGCTGGGCTTCTTCGCAGAAGTACCAAGTGTGTCTATTATTTCCTGGGCCTTCTCAATAAATTGCCGAAATTCAAGATTCTTGTACCAGCTTTTAAAGAGGGGCTGAACAGTATCGGTAACAGCTTGCACATTGATATGCTTGTAGGAGTCCTGGTCAGGAGGCGCAGCGACACCATATTTCGGCCACTGACCAAGATAATATTGAACCAACTGGCGAGTCTGCTCTGCAACGGCTTCCTCAAAACACTTCTCTTCGTCTTCATCTTCCTCGTCTTCTTCATCATGTAGGGATATGGTTCCCACAAACTCATGTGCCTGCTGCTTTATTAATTTGACTAGCTTGTCGTAGGTAGGCTCATACCCGTCTGAAAGCAGAAAGGAATAGTGCGATGGTTGGCGAAGACTGCGGAGCCCAGGTACTGTTGCAAAAGCCAACAATGTATGTACAAACTCAGGATTGACTTTCTTCGAGAAAACTAATGTACTGAGGAACATGATGCGGTATTTGTCTTTCTTTTTCTTGGCTTGAGATAACAGCTCCCGAATGTAACAAAAGATTCTCGGGAATAGTTGAGAGGGTGGTTCTGTCCACTCTATACTATATCCAGACAGACATGTTGCATCCGATTTGCCATTCAGACCGTCGATCGGAGCACGCCAGGTTTCAACATGATGTAGCAGATTGCTAGAGCAAGTAAGACCGACTGTCCACTTACCAACTAGAGATGCCATTGAATAGCTCCGATACTCTCCGGCTCTACCAGGATCGTACCTGTCCCTCGCTTTATACAAAGTATCTCCAGCCAGTGTATGTGATTCGGCTCCAAAGCCATGGATACAGTAAGCAGATTCACGGATCGAGGCTCTTTCAGCCAAATGTAAGTCAGATTCCCTGATATCATCGTCCATCGGTATTGGTATTGGTATTGATGCAGGTTGAAGAGAAAGGAATTCCCTGCATAAGTCTAACAAATCATAAGCTAGTTTGGGAAAGTTGTGATGTTGTGACAGTGGAGAGAACCTATTCCACTCTACTCTTTGCATGACTTCTCATGCGCGGGATAGAATTGGCGATTCGGTGCCAACTGGGCAATCGAGAGTAGAAGCTCTATATCAAGCTGGTCTAGTACAACCAATGACTTTGTAGAGGCTGCAGAAAGTATCTCAAGAGCCTCCTCTGTTCCAGTTTTCCCAGTCAGGCTATCCAGGAAACAGTTTGCTGTAAGAGCATGAAGATAGCATTTGAAAAGCTTGCATCTTAAGCTTCCGTCATCCACAAGGCATCCAAGTTGGGGGTCAATCATGTAGAAATAAGAGTTCACATGACTTGCTTCACCTGTATCGATCCTTACATGTAGATGATCTTGGTTTGATTCAGATGTGACATTGCCATGGGGAATGATGACACCACGAGCAGAGCCTTGGACGCTCCGGAGGACAAGCTTGTTTAGAAGACCAGTAAACGCCCCAAATGACTGGTCAGCATCCATTACCATTCGACGAAACTGTCTTGACTCTAGCTCTCCAGGTTCAGCTCTTAGGACAAAGTCGAGCTTCAAGCGTGGTAGATGCACCCTAAGTGTTCCAGTTTCGTCGAGGATAATGTGAAGATTGGACAGAGACTCGAGAGGCTATAACATTGAAGCCAGTGCACTGGCAGTCGAACTCTCCATGGCTATCAATCTTGACATACCAGAAAACAGAGTGTAATTGCCGTGATCACCCCTTTCCAATTTCCAACTCGTCGTTGTCGAATCCCATGCACTAGCGATTGGACGCCATTCAATAACGGCGGAATCAAGCCAAAATCAGTGTACGTAGTTTTGTACAAACACTAGAGGGAAGTCCCCAGCAAGAGTACGTGTCGGAACAATTTCGTATGCATTCGAGCCCTTGACATCGAAAGCTCGAATCACAATGTTCCCGTCATGCATCCCAAAGTGGATCTGTTCTCAACGCGTTAGCTACTGACATAAATATTTTACGCGAGGATGCGTCAATTATAAGCCGCGAATTACCTGATGGCCGAAATGTTCGTGCCTAGTTTCGAAATCCATTCCAGGCATGGTTGACGGAACGACGTCAAAACTTCTCTATATAGAGCATTAGCGAAAAGGAAGTTTCCTAAATCCTAGAATAGGAAGGCCAGCTTACCTCTCCAAATAATCTTAAAAAATCATCCTGTTGCTCGTAATGACGAGGAAGCCGCGTGAGGGGTACTCCATTAATGAGAAGTGTTCCATCCAAGACATTGAAGACTACCATAGCAGACGATGTATTGACATCATTTGAAGTCTTAGTTGCAAGCCAAAGCCGGTGCAGCGGACTAAATGGGGTTCCCCGACTATAATTTGCCCAGAGTCGGCCAATCGTTCCGTGTAGACCATCCTGAAACTGTAAAATGATATCAACAAGGAGAGGTGCAAGGGAATGTGAGGTTCTCCAGTAGCGCCGCAGAGGTGTTCGGGTTGACTTGGGTAAGGAGTCTACCGACGGTGGCAACCGATCGTGAATCGTGATGGAGCATTCGGTAATATCCGCAACATCCTTCTCACAACACACCAGCTCTTCTAAGTATTCTTCGTCAACATCAAATGTGCTATAACAAGTCATAGCCATCTCCAGAGTTAGCACGCTAATGTCGGCTTTATTGGCCTGTCCCATTTCCTAAAACTTCTAACCGAGTTCCCTCATCCATATCAGTATTATTTGCCGTGCCTTCCGAAGGAATTCCAAACATTCATCTATAACACAGCGGAACGTAGAAAACGAGAGGACTCGAGTGGCAATAGCAATAAATGTGCGCGACGACTCTGCACCTTGCCAATTTCCTTGTTGTGACTCCATAGCTTTTAGGAGCGAGGACAGCAGAGACATGCCGAAGTCCTCGTCCTCTAGATCCAGATGAGGTTCGAATGAGTCATAGTAGTCATAACTTTTACTGCGTGCACCAACTTGCCAGATAGTTGCAAGGATAAGGGTACTTGTCTCCGGATGGTTGAAATTTAAGGCCCCCGAGTGGAGTTCGCAGGCCAAATTCCGCCACTGCAAACGACAACCTGCTCGTAGATCACCAAACGCGTATGCTTCGTGAAATGTTAGAGGTTCTGAGGAAGGACCTTCGACCGCTTTTTGCGCAGCTGAAATGGATGCAGCGCGTTGGTCCGCGATGATTCTATTCCCAGAATGCATGGTACCGTCAACTGCATATTGAAGTTGCTAGTATTGCCCATTTAGCAGCTGAAGTGAACAGGCGTTGCTAATATCGCAGTGAGTCAACATGTCTCCCAGAAAATTAATCCTATTCATATCGCAGACACGATAGTGCATCCCATTATTAACACAGATGTCTTCCTCTGATGGATTTGATTCCATTGTTTTAGTGGCGAAATGAGTGTTCACAACTAGCTTCGAGGTCGATGCTAGCTTCAAACGCTTACCCCTGGAGTGGGAAAACTCGGACAATGGCTCATAGTTTTCAAGGGTATACAGTTTATGTGACATCCCAGCAACATGCAACCCTGGCGACAGGATATCAACGATGAGGGAATATGTCGTATCAAGCCAGTTCGCGATGTCTTCTGGGATGCTGAGATGGAAAATTACGGACTTTGCAGTCAACGATTTCTGAGGGAGGGGCCATTCATGGACTTTAATTGCCAGTTGACTTGCGATTTTCGCTGCCTTGCATTTTCGGCATCCCGGGCTGTGTCGTATCACCTTCTTTTGCCGGTCCCAACGCTCACGCGTCTCGCAGAACATAGTTTGCAGGGATTTGATCTGGCTCTTATAGGCCTTCTGCATTTCCGCTAACTCGGACATCTTTTCGGATCGTTCTTTGGTGGCGGTTTCGAGGATTTCCTGGTAAAGAGCTTGATGCGACGGAGACTGTTCGAAAAATCGAACGGAAAAGCTACGCCTGTCGTTAATTGAGCTGAAAATGGACGGACAAGACTTATCGGCCTCATCCTTGCGGGTATCAAGGTAGTCCAGAACACCTATGAGTTGGTCGTGGAGGGTCTTTTTTGGAAGCAAGAGGGGCTCAAATACAGAAGAAAGAATGCCTGGATTATAATCCCGGATTAAGCTGTGCCTCTCAATTGTGCATTTATCAGCAGCAACCCACAGCGATAGCAAAGTCAATATCATAAGAGAAACATCTTCAGGGGAATCGGCATAGATTTTTCGTGCCCTGACATGGTATTCGCGGAAAAGGGAAGCAACAAAGCGACAGGCGTTATCATCCGAAAGATGTTCAGTCACCCAATCTTCTAAATCGGTACGTACCCAACGCTCCACGTGTGCAAGAGCGAGTCGCTCTCCCTCCTCGTCAGCGGGTTCCGGGAGATGGGGCAAACCATTTGGAGATATCAGTAGTGGAGGGCGGTTTTTAAGCGGGGTCTTGGGCCTATTCGATGATAATATTATCGGTCGGTGTTTCACACTTTCCAGATATGGACGCAGGGTTGCAAGTTTGAGGACAGTATTTTTCCTCAAATATGGATAGCTGTAGTTCCAATCCACTTCCATTGTGGTAGCAAGGTCCTTCTCCAACAGTTCCCAAGAACTCTTAAGCCAAGTTGTTGTTGTTTCCACCTGTGCTTCAACATATTGGAGCCAGGGATCCCGATGAGTTGGCTGAAGTTTTAACAACCGGCGTGTAATCTTCGCAGCCATCACAAACAGCAGGTCATTTGTCAGCTGGGCCTGCTGTGCATCTGACAAAATTTGAGCCATGAAGTACACCATAAATGACTTGTAATTATTATCACGCTTCGTCAGTGGGCTCCCAAAATCTGCCAATGTTGTCTGCAGAGCCACACGCAGCAGCAGCCATAGTGGGGATCTTCGCCAAGGAAAAAGCTCATTCTTCCATGCAACATCATCCCGTGTTCGCTTGTAAATGCGTTGTACATCCCCTGGTTAGCCAACACTTCGAAGAATACCGACAAGCATCTCAGTAACATACTTGGGGTGAACAGAATCACGAACCTCTGGAAAGTGAGTATTTGCCTTGATGCTGATTTCCCAAGCATCTGGAGGTGTCTCTCTGTCCAGCTCAGCAAGGCATTCAGCAAGGGTTTGGCAAAAGTCACCATCAGCAAGTCGACTTGCTTTGATAGTGATGGCTGGGCCAGGAAAACATCGTATAAGGCGTCCCTTTGTTGCCATAACATCCGTATTATGTGCCGAAAGCTCGAATAGCTCGAAGACATAGGCATTAGATAACCTTCGGACAATGACTCCCGCATTTTGGCTGGTAATTTGAAGACTTAACACATCTGTAGAAAGAAAAGAAAAAAGGGAGGAATTAGTGAAATGAAGCTATCCTTGCGGGCCATGGAAGGCCACATACCTCCAGGTGTCATCTTGAGCAATCTTTCCTCCAGCCGTTGAGGGGATAGTCGCCCGTCGGATTGTCGTAGATCCATCATAGCTTGGAGCATTGCAGCACAACAGTCCCATTGCGAACGGCGTTCAGTTGAAATGAATTCCTTGAAAGAATTCAAGCTCCTGAGGAGCACACCTATGAGACCTTTAGAGGCCGGTAGGCTGTTGTCGTTGCACTGGGGTAGTTTTGGCGGTAGAAATACGTGATTAATCACGTACTCCAGACGACTGTGAGAATCCATTCTCGGCTCGCTTTAGGAACAACGAAAGGGAAAGCCACTCAGTTTAGCATCGATGTTCAGGTAGGAAAGGTTTTGCAAAGGCCTAGCCGGAGGGAAAGCAGACGGAGTGCGTAAGAAGAAGGGAAGCGGAATGGAATGAAGATGGGAAAAAGGATAAAGATAGAGGAAAAGCCGAAGATAGAGGAGAAGAACGAAGATAGAGGAGAAGAACGAAGATAGAGGAGAAGAATGAAGATAGAGGAGAAGAACGAAGATAGAGGAGAAGAATGAAGACAGAGGAATAGACAGGCTAAGAGCGTTGGTAAAGTGAAAGGAGCCTGGTAGAAACTGAAGTGAGCGATCAAGGAGATAGTAGGGAGTGAGATTAGTTCCAAATCTGGCATGTGTATTGGGTTATATCTGAAATACCTCGCTGGACGTCTCAGCTGCACAGGACTAATGAACTGACACAGCAAGAATGACCATAAATGCGATTATCGCTTGGTTTAAATCTTGTGGCGCTGGTCGGGTCAACGGGTCATCAAGTCGTACGTGCTCTCTTCAACAAAAACCATGGAAGTTGAAGGTAAAAGAAAGATTCATGCAGCTGTCCTTTGGGAACTAAAGTGCACGATAAGTTGCCATGATATATTTCAATCATGCTCCCCTAGCATGGTGCTAAGGTAAAAAGGTCAACAGGACTAGTACAACAGCAGAGGGCTGGAATCTGACGCGTGAGCACATATCCGTAGCTACAAAGCTTGCAAGCCCGATAACATCACTTTATTTCTCCCATGCTAAAAGGATTCAATAGGCAACACTGAAGGGCCTAAAGCTACCCATTTCTGACAGTGTGGAATCGATGCCTCCATGGTGAGAGAGGCATGGCCGTTATGGCACGCACCTCTAACCTGGACATATTGCAAGGTAGAGATAAAGCAAGAAATATTGGTCCAATCCGTAAAGAAGGCGACCGCTCAAAGGAATACTTGAAGCACTCATCAAAATTCCGTACGGTCTCCTACGAAGAAGAGTTCACCGATGTTTTTTTATGGAACGAAGACAAGGGGTTGTCTTTGCGCTCTGATTACTTAATCAGAGCTGTGGAGACGCGGTTAATTAGCCGACTTGGCGCTCAAGCTGCTTCAAAGAAATGCACAAACTCCACGATAAAACAACCGCATTTCGCAATCATCAAGTCGTGTCTCTCCTATAATCTTTCATCTCTGGCTATTGAGATAAATATTAATTTACTAGCTTACAAATATGACATATCTCGTTGCATAAGTTTCCTGTCGAAGGCCTTAGATAACGCGTGTGCGGCGACGAACGCCATGTCCGACTTCCTTCCCAAACAGCGAAGCGCATCGATACAAAATCCGCATTGTCGTCTAGCATATTCAGAAGGCTGGTGATTTTTCTGCAAATGTGTGGTATGTGGTGACAAGTACACGTCGTTCAAAATAATGGATCCAGCTTTCGTAAAAGAGCGAATGAGAACAACAGTCCATGGTTCTGTGAGAAAAGCGCCTTGGTCAAGGGAGTCGTGGAATTGTGAGGTTTTGCTGGTCTGTAGGTTTACGCCTTGAAGTGAGCATTCGGCGAGGGAGCAAACTGCAAGCGCGTTGTCTCTGCTCAATGTTGACGCTAGACCCATGACTCGTCGAGTTTCGCGCTGGGTGTCTAAACCAAGATGTGCTAGATCGATGCTTTCCAGGGTGTCCGCTAATAGCATAGCTGCGAGGTGCCAGTGTCCCGCTAAAATAAAGTACCATGATTGGATCCGATGGGGGAGGTTATCATGGTGCGCAATGCAGTCGACGATAAATTGTCGATATGTGCAATTCCAATGGTGATATACCCGAAGAGTTTCTTGGATTGCCTCCTCAAGATGTTCCGGTTCTGCTCCCCGGTTTATAAGTGTCTGGAGGCGGGAGACTCGACGAAATAACAGCACTTTTACTGGCGCTGCATCGGATAATATTTTTGCTGCTTCTTCATGAGAACATGGCCAGCGTGCAACAGAAGTCCCTAACCCTATATTACGTCTTTCCAAGAACAAATCACCCCATACTCCCAGCTTCTTCCTCCCTAGTAAGGCGGAATTCATGCTCCATCCATCAAGATCAATCTGTTCCTCCTCACTCTGACAAGTGTGTGATGCAGAAGGAGGCACAACGGATGTTATCTGGCTATCCTCGTCTGATATCACTACCGGGCGTTGGTACATAACAGATGTGAGGGTATCGAACATAATGCCAAGCCAAAGTAGTAGATTGAATGTCTCCTGATCAGGGGGACTAAGTAAACTCGTCGGCACTGTTTGCGTACACTTTTGTGGCGCTTGCTGCTGCATATCGAAGTTTTGCGACTGAGGGGTAGAGTGAGAATACGGCTTAGTGGACATATTTTTTCTGTTTGTTGAGAATGCTGCTCTCTGGCGTTGGCGTTGTGTTAACTTATATCGGAAAGAGAATAACTGTCGAAGGGCCGCATCGAGAAATAGAGGTGCGGAGTCATTTTCGATTAAGTCGTCCAACTCAACAACCCCCGAAAAAGTGGTGCAAGGATCTGTACTTGACCGACTGGGTTTTAGATGATCACCGACTTCGGTTGCGCTCAAATCAAGCTTTTGAATGTGCTCGGCGACATCCAGAGGAGGTTGGGTCAAGGAGAATATTATATTTGCGAAAGCGATTCTGAAAGAAGAGATTCCACCCGATGCGTGGAGGTTGTTACGAGCTTGGTTCCATAGATCTTTTTGCACCTGTCGTTCAGAATGATCAATTGAGGACAGCTGATTGTTCAGATGCCGCATTTTGCCCTGGTGGTCATGCGCCCATTGTGAGGCAAATGCCATAATTGCCGTATGAAGAGTGCGTGACGCCATTTTCTCCTCTTGGTCGCTAAGGCGTCGGCCGGAACCCACTGCGTAGGCACGATCTAATCGACACACTCTCATGCAGATTCTATTTGACCAGTTCGGTCCCCACTCCTTTATCACCCCGTCTAAAAGCGCGTTCTTTCTCCGCATTCCAGGTGTGGTCACGCTGCTGTATGGACAGTTCTGCTCTGTAAGCCAACAGGACAAGGCATTTTCTAGGCTGTCGTGATAGATTCGGAAGAAGTTTTGTGACGTAGCGGAACGGGTAAATTCTTCTACAAGGTTAGAGGAGCAGAGGAATGGATAAGGTTGGGGTTTATTTATTGAAGCCGCATGCGACTTCTGGGTGGGTATATTTTGGTCAGAGAGATAATGCAGGTACGTTCTGCTGCTGTCGATAAGTCCTAGATCGCGACTCGAAGAATTCAAGGTACTCATATCCTGGCCAGAATCATCGGAGTGCCCGAGGATATCGGACGCATTGGTCCAGACATTAGGCAGCGAGTTGGAAAGAGGTGATTCGTAAACCGGCCATGTATGAATGACCTCTGGGGATGCATGCATACTGTTCATATCCCCATCGCTCAGAGAAATGTCGGTGCTGTTGGTATCCCACGACAGAGCTCCCGTTGCATTAAGTCCCAAGGGCTGCGCTTCCATCAAACCTGGATATGACTCCTTTTCAGAAAGTCGTAGTGCTGGTAATGCAGAATCATCGTAACCTTGGAAGGATCGCCCCCCTGGGCTGTCGTTAATCGGAGTTTGGCCAAACACTTCGCACGCGCGCCAGGGATGCGAGTCATCCTTCGAAGTTGGGCTGGCTTCTAACGGTCTCGAGCTTTCATCACGTCGTATTTTCTTCCAGCTGCGCTCTCGTGTATTTCTTTGGATTGAATGTAGCCAATGGAACGTGCAATCCTTCTTCCACCTTTTGCAGTTGGTACATGGAGCTGGGCTAGCAGAATCTGGGGAGCCGTGTGATGTTGACGGCGATTGCGCTTTGTTGTTCGACTTTCGTGTGTCTTCGCGGACTGCTGCGTCGCAAGCTTTCTTGCCCTTCCGACACTGATCGCAGCTACGATTTTGCCGCCGTCGATTGGCCTCCATTTGTGTTCGGGGTGAAGTGTGTCTTCCAAGACAGTTCCTATTACCGGTGTCGAAATTGAATATCTGGGAAATTGGGATAAACAAGCTGTATCAGGGCATGAAAGGTCTCCCGTTGTTCCTTGGGGTGTTAATCGTGACAGCCGCTTGGAGGAAAAGGGGAAGACAAAGGAGCTGAGTGAGGGATGGTGGAGTCGGGCGAAGAAATGCGGGGTGCAGTGTCCAGATCAGGGTTCGGGTGTGGGGAAGTGGGGAAAGTTATGTGCCGAGTGCTAGCCACGGAGATGAAAAGTTGTGAGCTTTTTATGCAGCCGCAATCCGGAGGTGGTTAGCCTAACCTATCTAGGTCGACATCGAGAGGCTGATTACGCAATGGTATGTGCTTTAATCCCTCACTGGTCAAAAGACTAGAACAAATATCGCAGGAAATTGTCTTCAGGGCACTAGATCATTTGATTTGGAACATTCAAATATGCCCGAAAGCTGCCAAGCAAGCCTAGTCCTGGAGAATTGTGATAGACACTACATTACAGCTATCCTCTAAGATAGCCCCTTATACACCGCAGACTCGACATCGACCCACAAACCAAGCACTTGTGCATCTGCGAACGGCAGGACCTGGGTGCATATCATTCCCGCAACGCCCTTCTCCCTATCACACCACCACCAGAGGTTGGGAAGTCCAGCCCAGTGACCAGTTCCAGGAGACCTGCCAGTTGCTCCACCTGTAAGCATGAACGTCAAACCCCATCCTTGGGGCGTAGAAGACGGATATAGATGGGGAATAGGGTTGGTCAAATCTGATTTAGCAGGAGGGATTCCCTGTGCTGCAAAGTTGGGGAAGTCGGAGATTTGGTTGCGGAACATCTCGTCGACTGTGTCTTTTCGCAGAATTGTCTTCCCTGTCGTGGGTGAGGTGCCGTCATTCAACAGTGTAGCGAGAATCTCTGACAGTATTGTTAGTATTCATGTGCTAAGAGTTGACCCAGGGGCCACCTACGGCAATATTCCTGTGGTTTGGCAAAAGCACCTGCACCTCCGCTGTGGAAGGTTTCCTCAGGGCGATCAACAACTAATGGACGATGAAGCGGGTGATCGCGAGGAGAGAGCTGGCCATTTGGAGCTCGCTGATTCATATAGGCCAGCTTGGATTTCATGGATGCCGTCGGAATCATGGAAATATTCTTCAAGCCAAGAGGCTCGAGGACATTCTGCTGAATATAGTCATTCAGCAGCAGGCCAGTAGCACGCTCAAGGACGATTCCAGCCCAGTCAATATTGAGCTATAAAACACATCCGAGGTTAGCAATAGAAGCTTAATAATAGCCAAACCAAGGATCCCCTTACCCCATATTCCCACCCTTCTCCAGGTTGGTTGACTAATGGTTGGCGGATATCATATATGTGGCCAGAAAATTCGTCGTAACCGGTAGGCTTGCTATAGTCCCTCAACTTCTCATTGAAGAACGTATAGCCAAATCCGGCTAGGGGGTTTTGTTGTTAGCAGTTTCATGGTTCACCGCGTGCTGTCCAGGTTTGAAACTCACCTGTATGAGATAGCAACATCCTTAATGTGATACCCCTTTTTTTCTCAACAAGGGTACCGTCCTTCTGCAAGACCTTGACCTCCTTGAGCTCAGGGCAGAGCTTTTCGACTTGGGCGACGTCATCCAAGGCCAGTGTTCCTTTCTCAACGAGCTGCATGCAAGCAATGCCCACGATCATCTTTGTGCAAGACGCAATCCAAAAGATGTTGTCGAGCGTCATCGGCTCAGAAGAGCCATACCCTCGCTTTCCAGCGGCATGGGCAAATTTCTCCTTGCCATCTTTGCCTACCACGACCACAACTGTGCCTGGGAGACCGTTTTCCTGATCGACACATGCGGTGTCGACTCTTTGGCGTAGAGTATTCAATGCTTCTGCAGATAGTGTCGCCATTTTAGCGGTTTAAAAATAATAATTGTTCCTCTAAAAATAACCAGACGGCTGTCCTTTTTAGGACCACAAATCGAGTTGGTTATATAACAGTGAACGTAATACCCGGTGGACTTTTGAGAGGACCCGAAAGGTTTAAATAATCGGGAACACAGATAGACTATCGTAGCCCTTGAAGTCACTGAGGGGTACCAGACCGTTCTAATGTACGATCCAGAAGGTCCACCGAATCATTGTAGTAGTTCCAAGAATACTGGGTTTGAGGAGAAGCCGCTACTCGCCATGTGAAGCTTGGTAAATTGTTTGAGATGTGGAAGCACATGGAGCCAATCCACGAGACTTCGTCTGCTTGCAAACTATGTACAACTCTCCACAAGGAAGGATGTAGCTAAGCCAAAAGGTAGATATCGTGTCTGCGAAGCCCATAATAGGACACAATCCAACATTGACTGCGAACTGGTGAGTGGTCCATGAACTCAATTACTAGCTCACGATGCGGATCCGCAAATTCGGTTGGTAATAGCGTAATTCCAGCCTAACAGTCAACCAAGTTTGAAGTTCGGATCCGAACCCCGGCTTCTCCTGCGGGGTTGTTTGCGAGAGATGCGGAGTATCAAGGTCCAATGGCAAGCCATGATCATGTGGGTCTTCTGACAAAGCCATCAGTCGAAGGACCAGAGAGCAATCATGAACATGCATTGCAAGTGCCATCGCCCTAGCAAATATTCACTACTAACCATAGCTACGTCGAACCTTCGAAGCTCTATCACTGTGGCAAAGAAAACTAGGGTGATAATCAATAGTCATGTTGACCATCAGTGATCTAGAGGTACCCTGATAGGTGTCATCCGAATTATTTCAGGGGTCGACGAGAGCTAAGCAAAAAACTGGTTTGGCGACCGCATGGGCAATGTTGCTAAAAGAGGTGAAGGTGACTGTGACTGGACGGCAATATGAGGAGACTTGAGACCTCATGAAGAGACTGTGTACCGTCATTTTCTCGAGACCGGATCGGAAAATGGACTGCTCCAAAGAGAAAAAGAGGCGGGGGAAATCCAGGCGATCGGAATCCTGACTCCGCATCCCCATTTGAATCAGCCTCCATAGGCACATTCGGATCCGTTTTGGACCCGACGTGTGAGCGAAGTTGGCTAGAACAATGCAGGTGCGCGCGTTTGGTGCATTATACAGAGCTGGACTTGGAGTTAATGGGCCATCTGCAAACTGGGGTTGAGTCTCCCTCTTGGACAGTCGCGAATACTTAAGCCGCAGCATATCTCCAAGCCTTACGGTTTTGGAACAATCCATTTCTCGCTGAATAGCAAACAAAACACATTTTTCTTCCTCCATATCCCAATCCTTCCTAGCAGGTGCCATTGCCAACATGGTAAAGACTGAACTTCACGAGTACGCTCAGCGTCGCTCTACCACCGGCGTATATGCCGACAACCTCGAGGTCGATGTCCTCATTGTTGGCGCCGGTTTCGGTGGCGTCTACTGCCTTTATGAAATGCGCAAGCTCGGTCTGAAAGCCGTGATCTATGAAGCTGGAAACGATACAGGTGGAACATGGCGGTGGAACTGTTATCCAGGGGCTGGTGTGGACTCTGAGGTTCCAGAATATCAGTATTCGATTCCTGAAACTTGGAAGGACTGGACCTGGTCGACCAATTATCCAACATATAAGGAGCTGCGAGCATACTTCGATCATGTCGACAAGGTCTTAGAGATCAAGAAGGACTGCGCTTTTGACAGTGTTGTCACGGGTGCCCAGTTTGATGTGAATGAAGGCCGCTGGCATGTCAAGACGGCGGATGGAAGAACAGCACGTGCCAAGTACTTCATCGTCGCTGCTGGATTTGCTGCCAAACGATACATTCCAGAGTGGTCAGGAGTCAGCTCGTTCAAAGGTATCGTCCACCACTCTTCCTTCTGGCCCGATGAGCACATCGACGTCCGCGGCAAACGATGTGCGGTCATCGGTACTGGAGCTTCCGGTGTTCAAGTCACCCAGGCATGGGGTCCTGAAGCAGGCTCTTTGAAGGTGTTTCAGCGAACCCCTAACCTAGCCGTTCCCATGCGCAAACGTACTCTCACAGTTGAGGAGCAAGAAAAGTCGAAAAAATTCTACCCAGAGCTCTTCGACCTCCGTGAGAAGTGCTTTGGTGGCTTCATATACACCTTCTGTGAGCGAGGTACCTTTGACGACACCGAAGAGGAGCAGCAAGTATTCCTCGAGAAACTCTGGCAAGACGGCGGATTCCGCTACTGGCTAGGCAACTACAAGGATTACCTCTTCGATCCAAAGGCCAACAGGGTCGTTTACGACTTCTGGGCAAAGAAGATCCGCGATCGCATCGGCGACCCAAGACTCCGAGATCTTCTCGCGCCCCTTGAACCTCCTCACCCATGGGGTGTGAAACGCCCATGTCTCGAATATGACTACTTCGAGCAGTTCAACAAGCCCAATATCGATATCGTTGATATCAAAAACAACCCCATCGTCGGCTTCGTCGAGAACGGTATCAAGCTGCAGGATGGCACCGTGCACGAGTTCGACGTCATTTGTATCGCGACAGGTTTCGATATCACCACTGGTGGTATGACGAGCATGGGTCTGCGCAGCATTCACGACAAGGACTTGAAGGAGGAGTGGAAGAACGGCGCATATACCTACCTCGGCACAACTGTTAGCGGATATCCCAACATGTTCCACCTCTATGGTCCCCAGGGCCCTACATTGCTCAGCAACGGACCTACCAGTGTCGAGATCCAAGGTCGGTGGATCAGAGATACAATCAAGCAAATCGAGCGCCAGGGCGTCAAGTACATTGACCCGACACCTGAAGCAGCGAAGCAGTGGAAAAAGCGCGTCAATGAACTGTCCGATTGCTCGCTTTTCCCTACTACCAAGTCTACTTATATGGGTGGCAGTATGCCTGGTAAGGTGTTTGAGCAGGTCAACTATGCTGGTGGCGAGTATGCGTATTCGCAGGAGATTAGGGCTTCGTTACCAGACTTCAAGGGCTTCAATGTTGTGAAGAAGCAAGAATTGCCCATGCGCAATTGAATTACTTTGTTGGGTTTTTGTTTTCGCTATGTACATTCTGATAGCTTTGTCGTCCAATACAATATTCTTTACCAAATTACATCGATTCCCTTGCTGGGGAAACTAATTGTATGTCCATACTTTTTGATTCGTGTTAATGTGCATTGATAAGCCATTGGGGAATTCCAACCAGTCTGGGCACGTAGTAGAGCCAATTCTCAAATATCATGGTACTGATTATATTTCCAGCTTGCAAAATGATCTGTCAGACCTCAAACATAGGATTCAAGTATAACAATCGCAATAGAGATAGAGATGGGACTTGTTTATAGGTAAGCTATCTTCGAAAGCCTTTCCGTAAACGAACAGACCCGCCGCCGATAGTGGGCCGTGAGTAACATCGTTGGAATTCCGTATTACGATGAGGACGTCTTGGGTTGTTCCACGTCGACCCTAGGGCTAACACGTTAGTGAGAGTAAAGATGGACTAGGAAAGTTGACTGCCAGGGTGATTAAGAGACACACGAAGTTTTTACAACGAAATATAACGATAGCTTACGCTGCGGCTCTTGTTCGCGGTTGCGGTTGCAGTTGGGCTGTCGTGGACGGGGGAGGGATATTTGTCAGTACTTCGTCTTCAAGCGGCTCCGTAAGACGTTTTGTCAGCCATAGCAGGACATAAACAAGCAGATACATTGCGGCCGTGATCGTAGGGATGATGATCAGGACGCGCACTGATAGAGTAGTGACATCAGAGTTTTTGATCACGAATCCCGTAGCCGAGTCTTTTATATTCGAGATCAAATTCGGAACACCGCGACGCTCGTCTTCGGGAACCAAAGTGGATGCCTGAAAAATGTTTGCAGTGGCAATGAACGATGCTGCTATTAACCTTTCTAGTTCTATGCGAGTCGTGCTCGAATTTGCATCAAAGATCTCATCGTAAGCTGTAGCACTAGCCTTGAGGGCACCGAATCCTAGTTGCTGCACGAGGTAGTAAATTTTAGGAACACTGAGGAACCGAGAGAAGATAATCTCGAGACCATTAGGAAATTCTTCGAGTCCCGGGATATCGCGTAACTTCTCCAAGGTGTTGTTTTGTCCTTCGAAGGACCAAATATCTGACTGCCAGCAACGCAGGACAGGCCGCGCCTCGATGACAGTGAACAGACCGGTTGCCGCATCATTTTCTTCTGTCGTAAGGTAGATAGGATCATTCCCAAGAGTGTAACTTGCCCTTCCGATGGCTGAGACAAGCAATGCGTATGATTGATTCGAGCCAGGGCCTTCACGGGGCCCAAGGTGGGAGGTCGCCAGTGGTAGCATGCCATCAAACCGCGAGATATTCGTCAGGGTTTCGCTGTCCCAAAGACGATAGGAATTCAATTGCTGATTATCCGTTTCAACAAACCAGCTATATTCCGTTAAGCACGAACCGTTCACATTCAGCGTGAGATCTCGATAATTTTGCAGGCCAAATTCTAGACCAGTGACCTTGTAGCCGTAGTCCACCCGTATTACACGATTTCCGTCGGGAGGGTCGGATATGAGGATCTCGTCAGAGACATAAACTTGATCCAGCGTCTCGCTATCGGCAACTTGAAAGCTTCCCATTGCTCGTAGTGCAGACAGGACTTCAATGTTCCTCACATCAAGCAGTGACTGGATATTGTCCCGTGTCCCCTGTGACGGTACGTAAATCTTGTCTGCAACCGGGGGAGCGCCATTCCCTATGCTGAGCTGCGGCGGGATGATAATAGGCATAGCTTTAAGAAGTGCTGCGAAGCCGAGCCCTAAGAGAATCCACAAGGCTAGTATCGCCTTTTGTTTCCTCGTTTCTGCTCTGTTTGCCGACTGCTGAAAGCAAGCCCAGAGCCACTTTATGAGCAGCTTCCCGACGTCAAGTGGATCCTGTGCTCTCCAGATAATACGAAGGAGACCGTTGTTGTGCACCGAGGATTCGTCTTTCAGGTAATATGACACCAAAACACCAGAGATGAGTACTATCATCCAGAGTTGGAAGAAAGTTATCTCAAGGATAAGAGCATAGGCAGAAATAATGCTATCGCCGGCTGAACTCGTGACGGCAACAGCATCTTTGTTACCGTCATTCTCCGTTGGAAAAGTAAAACGTTTCAAAAGGTGATATGCATCGCGATCGTGAGTTTCCGTCGTGAAATCCATAGTTCATGCTTGACCGGGGCAAACAGTGAGCGTAGTCTACTCTTGTTCCGCAGGTGAAGAAGATCGAAAGAGTGAACAGTTCAGGAGCTCATTACATAAGATCAAACCTGCTCTACAGGATACCGAGCGACTCGATGCGGCTCTGCGCCCATAGCGAGTCTCAACTGTTCAAACCAGGAGAAGCTCAGGTTGCTTTTGCGTTGGGTGCTGGTGCATGAAGGTGGGAAGCACAAGGCTCCCGAATGCTAGGGGGATTGAGAACGAGGCCAACGTCCTTGCTCCAACCTGAGTATCCTCCTCTGGCAGTGAGGTTTGTAAAATGAGCTGGTGTTCTGGCATCTGCATACTAAGTTGTGAACGGCTCGTGAGTGGGTTCATAGGATTACGAGGGCTCCAGGATCATCAACTCGCGAAATAGACCTCAAGCCGAAATGTCCAACAGCATTGCAGGCTCATCCTAGCCTGTGGCTGGTTTCCAAATCTCAGCATGAGGAGCGGGAAGCGAAGACGTCGACAAATCAATCGAGGTGAGGTGCTCCAGGGTCACAGTCACGTTTTTCTGGAGCCATTCGGTCAGGTCACTACTTGGCCCAGTAATAAAGTCTTCTCACCTTCTCGGCAGCCAGCCACCTGCACGCACCCTTCCACGTTCGACTAACATCTGGTCCAATAACCAAGATCAGTCTAGGATGCTGGGATTATAGAGGCCAGTCAGTGGCCAGCCTTGTGTACAACTGTCAGTGACAGCATAAGAGCAATTTCGGATGCATATGGACTTCATACCCTGCACCTGCACACTACAGCATACTACCAGTGTACGTTGCTTTCTCTCATCCAATGTTTTGGGTACCTAGCAGCTCAGATATCAACAAGGCTTGCTCTGTCTGTGGACGGTTGAGAAATTACGCCATTTCTTCCCAGTCCGTGACCTTATCTTTACAACGAGGAAATGGGGGAAACAGCAGATAGCGGGAGAGGCCGTTCTTGAGCCGCATCCTGCTCCTGTGTTGTGTACATACTTAAGGGCAACCAGTCCCATTTCAAGTCTCTCAAGGCGTTCTGGCTCAAGGGGTATCCTCGTTCTTCAGGTATCTATTGTCGGTATATAGCAACTCCCAGTCATTATCACTATGTTACCAAGCATCATGTCTCCATTTACCCTCTTTATTCTTTGCCTATCTGTGCTCATACCGTTCTCAGGAGCCGTTGGCCTCCTCGAGGCACTGCGGACCTCTGCGAATGCCCCTCGTTATGCCGACCTGATTGAGTCAGACCCAGCTCTCTCGGCGATCTTTCTCGACGGTAAAACTGGAACCGTGTTTGCTCCTGACGATGCTGCTGTCGAGGCATATCTAGAAGATGCGGCACGTCAACTTCGTCCAAGGCAGACAGCAGAAGAGGTCCGCAACAACGAGTTCCAGGCCGCTGAGAGTCGACATGATATAGCCTTGTTGATCAATTTTCCAGGTAAAGTCATCGAAACCAAGTGGAATGGCGGCCTTCGCATTAAAGGTCGAGGAACTCCTGTTGTATCCGAGCAGGATGAAGAAAGCGTGGAAGACAATGATTCCGGAAATCGTACATTGCGTATCCGACAGTTAACAAACCCCACCGGACCAGGGGTTCGTCTGGTATCTGGCTTCGGCAAGCAGGTCAATATTAGAGCCGGAGATATCCCCTTTGATGGCGGGTTGATCCATAGGGTGGATAGGTAAGGCTGTCTACATCCGCGAGTGTGCAGTCACAGACCAGCAAAGCTAATAAAATTTATTCCAGTTTCTTCACAGTCCCCCAGACTCTTTCATCAACCGCATCTCAGAATGGTTACTCTTCCTTTTCGGATGCCCTCGAGGGAAACAACCTGACTTCTGCGTTCAATGAGGCTATCCTAACGACAATCTTTGTCCCGTCGAACGAAGCATTCGCCAAATTTAACGGCTCTATCAACCCGTCGTTGCTATCGAACCATATAATTCCAGATTTCGGAGGTTATCTGCCAGAACTGAAGGATGGTGCGACTCACACGACTGCAGATGGCAAAACCTTGACCATTACTATCAAGGATAGGTCGTTCTACATCAACAATGCGAAAATCATACAGTCGAATGTGATCCTGGATAACGGCGTCGCTCATGTCGTCGACAGTGTGAGTACCCAGCCCCTTTACCGCCCCTAATGTTTCCGAGCAATATTTTTCCTAACGGTGACTTCAACAGATTATCAGTACGGCCGCACCACCTCCTGAGTTCCCTGGTCGAGCCGCAGGGTCTTACGGTAGCCCAATCATGCTCCTGACTCTTCTTACCCCCGCTCTCATCTTCTGGGCTTTTGCTGTCTGACTTCTACAAGTCTAGCCACAAAAACCACCAGGATGCAATCTTCGTTGAGAAAGTGTGATTTTGGTTATGGCAGATACGACACTATTTCTTTCATTTTATTAGTTGGACGAACTGAAATATCTCTGGGATGATTAATATTTAATTTTACGGACCATCATGAACACCACGTTAGCGGATAGGAAAAGGACGAAAATCTAATGGTATCATTTTCTATATATCTCTAATTCTACTCAGTATCATCGATTCCCTGTAAGATCATCCCCACATGCTACTATATACCGTCTAAATTATACGGTTCAAATGTCCAGAATTAGGAGTCCGTAGACCTCATGAGAGTTCATTGCGATACTATTTTTTCTTTGATGACCCCCAACTCCAATCTAACTCGACATGAGTACATGGTACAGTGCGGTGACATAGACAAAACCACACTCCCTTGTTTTAAGCCGCCAAAAATAAAACCCGTAACTGTACAGAGTACGTGGCGGGTCATAGTTCGAGTATACATTAGTCTAACCTATCAAATATCACACCGTCCCGCCCCCAAAATTCTGAAGTAAGCCACACGGCAGCTACTATCTGATATCTCCAGCCAGGTCCTCAGAAATTACGCCGAGCGGCCCGAACTCAAAGGTACCATCTCACGTTGCATATGCCTACCCATGCAGATAGTTCAGTTCTTGTATGGTTCGTTGAAGACGGAATGATACACATTCTGGCAGGCAATAGATTACCGAATCAGAAGAAAAATATTATCCACAAATCAAAAGCAACTAAACTATCTCTCCAAGCCATGTCGTGAATACGGCGCACATTGATGTTTGCTTGCCATCATAGAAAAAATCAGAGAGGGAAGAGAGGAAGAAAACAAAATATGGTATAAAATACACCCCACGACGCAAATGCATCCTGTGCCTATTAGTATCTTCGAGTCGAGCATCCTAGAGATCCCGCATATGTCATTCCTCCATTAGTCTACTTTCAGGCTTTAGTTCCCGTTAGCTACACCTAGCCTCAATTGTCCTAGCTATTCGATGCTGCTCTTGTAGTTCTGCTTTGCCGCAAGTAAATCCTCCAATCGCTTCCTTTCTGTTTCTTGGGCCGCTTCACTAGACCAGGTTATCTGTCAAGTTGAGAGTGCAGATCACTTTCTCTAATCTGCTTACTGATTCGGCAGCTTTCTTCAACTTGGCTCGGACCTTCTCGATTTATGCGTTGATGTTGATATGGCCTTTCTCGTTGAGGTAGATGGTAAAGGTAACGGAGACTGCAGACACTGCGCAGCCAGAGGGCGCAGGGTCGGTGTGCGAAATGAGGCTAGTTGATAGGTTAGCTTTCCCAGCCAGTGATCTGACGGGTCCTAGTTGGTTTGAGAGGCTCAACAACAGCCCGGTCCCCCGCTTGGATAGTCACTGTCCAGCAAGACCTATTAGTTCAGCTTAAAACTAAAGGGCCCGGATGAAATGACCAATTCATATGCATCTGCAGAACGGTCATCCAATTGTGCATTATATTGTGGGTACGACGCTTTCATAATGGACCGCGCAGAATCGGCAGGACGTCACGGCAGGCGTTGCCATAACTCCTCGGATATGAATGGCAAAAAGGGGTGGGTCACTTTTGGGCCCCCTTCGAGAGCAGTATACAGAGTGCTAATAGCTAACTCTTGTTCCTCTATCGTTCCGTCTCGGAGAATGGATTTCGAATTCTCCTATTAGGGCAAAAGCGTTGAGAAACGGGTAGGGAAACGGGGTGGGACATTCAGGTGAAGAATACCCGGGGGGGACTCTGACTTACAATATGAACATCACATAAGTGATCGTACCAATTTTGGTATGCTATCTGAGTGGCTTTAGAGAATTCCCGCTCTTCAGGCGCCGTGATAATATCTCTCGCAGCCATGGTCAACTAGTCCAGTTATCCACCGTTCATGGAGAGACTCGTTTGCATTCTTTTCTCCTAACGGCGGCGGCTGGTAACCCTCACCAAGCCTTCCCAGCACATATTTCGAAGTTTGGTAAATTTTATTGCAAAGTCTGCAGCAGCCATGCATAACCTTGATGTCGAAATCAATGTCTCCGCTTCCGTACAGTATTGTATGAGGCAAAAGCGCAGTGCATCGACATCATATTCTGGAATTCCCTAGAACCGAGTAGCATTGGCTATTCCCTTGGGGTCGAGGTTGCCGATAAGGAGTTTGTCATGTAGCAATTGAAGGTCTATGTCTTCAATAAAACGGGGTCAATCACGTTCCCCAGAGATTTCGACATCTTGCGTCGTCGCTATCACAAACAAGGTCATGGCAATAAAATTTCTTCCAAGGGGACTTTATCAGTGATCTTAATGCCCAGCATGATTATTTTTGTGACCCAGAAGAAAAGGATATCCCAGCCTGTCTCAAGAACAGATATAGGATAAAGTTTGTCAAAGTCTTTTGTTATCTCAGGTCATCCTAGAGTGGAAAATGGTCGAGGAGAACCAAGTATCCAAGACATCTGCATCTCTAATGGGCTGAAATATATGTCCCGGATATTTCTTTGCGGCTTTCCCATAAGCTTCCTCCTCAGTACATCCTGTCACCCACAGCTCACTATCATCATCAGTTTGGTTGGATCCATTCCCATCAGCTTCCGTCTCGAACTTCACAAAATACGCCGGAACTCGGTGGTCCTACCACAATTGCCTTGATAGACACTAATTATTCACGTTGCCAAACCAATGGAAGTAGAACTTCTCCGCTGTCTCTGGCCGGATCTTGATATCTCCACTATGAACCGCATCGATAGCCGCATCCGCCATTTCTCACATCCTCATCCACCACTGTGGCTTAATCAGGGGCTCGATTACATCTCCTAACCTTTCGCACAAACATGGAATGAACGGCGAATACGTCCTTGTTCTCCTCCACCATCACTTTGACCTCTCTTAAACCGAACACATCGTTGAATACGGCAGCGGCGTCACCACAGCCTGACCTCTCAACGCTCCTCTGTCTCGGGTGCCCAGATCCGACCCACAGCCTAGAGCATAATGAAGGGTTCACCGAAGCCTTTATGAATTCGAGTTTATCCCACTGGGGGAAGCTTGTGATGATGACGACGGCGACGGTGGCGACGCCGTTATCGCATTCAACGATGATTTTGTCTGCGAGTTTCATGAATTTCTCAGGAAGAAAGATTGCCTCGATGTGTTCGGGCTAGCCAAGCGTTCTCCTTCAAGCTTGGGAGACTGGCCTACTTTTGAGGCCACCTTCGGCAGGGTAAGTATTACATTCCCTGGTAGTGATAGGAATCGGGAGGTTAGCCACCAGAACTTGTGCAAGGGTTTGTTCTCAGTGCAGGGGCTTTGGTTCCTACTAGTGGAAAATATATGGTTTCCCCAGAGTTTCCCCTCTTTTTAATGTCCTAAAAAGGCTCGCGCTGGATATCGCAAGAATTTAGCCTATTCTTTTTTCTTAGATTAGTATATCTTAGACAGATTGAAACTCAAATCTCAAGGTCACTGCAGCTTGAAAGATTCCATGCAACTAATGTACATACCAATTGATTCATAACTACCCAGAGCTCTTATGTAAAGACGGGTAGGGAGGTTGACAAATAGTCCCCCTAAATTCAGATGTTAACAAGCTTCCATTGCTTAATTGGCTAATCCAGCATGATCAAGTAGGCATATAAATGAAGGAGCTCATATACGCAGTACGAGCTATCAGATTAGCCGTCTCTGATATTACCAATGACCCATAATATACTCCATTATGTCCTCGATACCTTCTTTGCCCGTGCTGGCCGAATGCATTCACTCATGGCAAGCAATGCTGACTGGACAGACTCATCCCATCAATCTGATCAACCGCTAATCCATAGGAGACCGCACAAATCCATCATAACCGAACCAGGAGGCAATATAAATAGGTGACTGACCGGACAGGTGAGCGGTGTGATCGGCGATAGGTCCGGGTCCACACCCGCCATGTATCGCCCACCGCTACCCAAATCTTTGCCTTCTTGTTCCTGAGACAACCGGAAATCCACATGAAATCTGCCATTTCCATGTATGGCGACGGCGACAACAACTGGGGCGGCGGTGTTAAGGTTCGACTTCATTCCTGTTAAAGCCTGGACATCCTCATAGGCTCTGCGTGGCTTATCATAGCTGAACGTCTATCACGCGCGGGACCGTCGACGGGATGTCATTCTCCGATCCCTGCGAACTAAATAAGCTAGACAGGGATGACCGGGACGCGAAGCGCGCTTGGAGGATCAGACCCGGATAAATTGCGGTGCTTCAAATAGGGCGTTGGGCGGAACGAACCCTATTAGTATATAGGCAATTGGTGAAGCATGCATATAGCCGGGGCTGATGCAGATGCCGTCATGTGAAGAGACGAATAGGTAGATCGTAACTCCGACGTCAAGGCCCAGCGAATGGGGGATATTATCGAAGAGCCGGATGCTTTCAATAACGGAAGGAAGACCCACCACTGGCTCTCAATTGCACAACCCCTCCCCTCCTTTTTCCAGAGCTCTCCTGATAAGTGCGGGTAAATTCAGAATCACAAATCGTCAAATATGACCGAGGGAACGGTGTGTTTGAACAATAACTTGACCTTTTTTTCATGTTGAATGGAAAGAACAGTAAGGTCCAGGAGAGGTAAACATAGACAAAAACGCAACCCTGTGCTTGTTCTATTGAACCACATCGACAGGCAGCTATGAGCCCACCTAGGGTTGGGGGGATACGGAATGGGTAAAGCATGTAAACAAGACTCCCAAAGCTTCAAAAAAAAGAAAAAATACCAAAAAGCAGACGAGAGTATAATTCATTGCCTTTGGACACGTATAAGCTGGACGCTAGAATGCGAGGGCAAGCAAGCAAATAGGGTAATATAAATAAATAAAAACTAGCCAAAAAGTCATAATCGTAAACCACCAGCCAGTGTCGTCTCTTCGTAACGTTTCGTCAAAACAGTGTACACCTAACACACACACAAGCATAATGGTTCAAAATGAAAGAACCAGCAGAAATAATGAGAAATAGACTAAACGGCAAAAAGACGGGGCGGTGGGGGAAATCCGAGGAATGCAAAATTGGGGAGCGCCAATGACTTTTGTATTTCAGAAGTAGGACGAGGACAGAATTTGATTTGGGGTAAGTGGGCAAAGGACTCATCAGAGGACGAAGTGAAGAATCATAATCCGTGCAAAAGGTGTCGACAATATGCAGAAAATTATGCGTTCATGGATATGATAGGAATGTACAGAATTTCTGGATCATTGTCTCCGGGGTCATTTGAATCTCCAGAAGCACCTGCGGCAAGGCTTGCCCTTTGGAACTGCATGGCCTGTGCGATGAGCTGGTGAAGGGAATTGATTTGGTGCTGATATATGGACGGTGCGGATTGTTGGCGCGGTGATAATGGTGTCTGGTATATTGCTTGAGTATCTATTTTGGCGCCAACATGTTGACTCTCAAGCGGGGCAAAAATGGCGAAAGTCTGTCCGCTACAGCATTCATGTTCATCGTCATCATCGCTGTCCCTTTCAATATCTTCGCTTCCTTCCCAATCAATGAAATCCTTGCCACGTCTCACAACTTCGGTCCAGGGCTGATCCGTGACGAATCCAACGACGAAATCGCAGTGTGCTCTGGCAGTGGTTATGCTGGCGTCTCTGTATCGGGAAGGCACCTTTGAGTCACTCATAGCAGGAAGGTTCAGTAATAGACCACGGCCTAGTACAGGGGGAGGGCAGGATGAAAGCCCTTGTTCGCCCTGGTCCTCCTCATCATCCAATATTGCCTCTTCGCATGGTGAGGAAGGATTAGATGGCTCTGAATGTTGGGTGATTGTCCGTGTAAGTGAAATAACTGAAGTTTTCCTGGTAGAATAAGAAGGGCTCAGGTCAACACCGAGGTCGCCGCTTTCGCTATTGCTGAGGTCGTGTCCGCTAGCGAAGCTGTTCCCCTTGGAGTCTTCTGGTTGTCCTCCGCCCTGGATTTCGGTACTAACAAACCTGTTCATGGATGCAAGTGTCTCTCTTGCCGCGCGTCTCAAAGTAGGAATAAGCCTCTCGCCCCCCTTCCCCTGTTCCTCAGGACAGATAATCCAAGTGCTGACGAGTCCCGCCCAGGCCGCGACGCTAACGACACCCTTTGTATATCGCTTTCTAGCCATTTCAATCTCTCTCTTAATTTCCTCGTTCGACATTGACTGGTCTCCCAACGAACGCCTCTGTGCATTCAACACGCGCCCGCCTTCCCAGATGAGAAAGCCAAATTTTTTCGCGACAAGCGAGAGTTTCTGCGCGGCCTTCATTGACCAATCGTCGATAATATCAGCATGTACTTGGAGAACAGCTATGAGTGGGCCTACGGCGTACGCCAGTCGGAGCAGTCCCGCCATAGTGCTGATACTTGGCGACGCAGAGACGCACACGAGGGCTCCATGGGGCAGTGTGGATTTGCATCGCTGGAGGGTGCGAAGATATCCCGTTAAGAGATTAACGGATGTCGACGAAGACGTGGAACGGTCCATGTTGAGAAACCGACCGGTAGCACACAGCAGCTTCGGGTGGGTTGTGTTTGCTAGGGTGATGAATGTATCCGACTCGAGCGTTCTTACAAACCCAGCTTTGAGGAAATCAATGAAATCGAGCTGGCACAGAGCACCTAGAATGTCTCGGCATCCAACGACAAAAATCCATAAACGGTCAAAAGCAGGTCGGACAAAGTATTTAGAAGGATCAAGTCATGTCACTCGGTCGAACGGTGGCGGGTAACGAGCGCATAATAGTACAGCCAGCACAATGGTCCTGGGATGGTCTAGCCAAATCAGCAAACACGACGCACAGCTTTGGGGGATCGCAATGCAGATGTCACCTAAATTAGTGCTATCAATCCATCGCTTAACTCCGTTCCCTAGCTGCCGACTCCGTGGATGGACCAGTAAGACAGCAAGAACGCTGATAAAAGGGTAGGAAGCGGGATGGAGGAAAAAGAAAATTTTTAACATCAGAATAAAAGTTCATGATGGCTTGCTCGGATGTTGGTCTAAAATGTCCGTACGGCTCAGCAGCCCAGTCGATCACAATCTATGTTCCTAGACCAGAAGCTGAAGCCCGCAAGGGCTGTGGAACCGCTAGTGTGGGAACTTGCATTTCATCACACCCTCTGCTGCGGTCTGCAAAGTGGACTCCGATGTGGAGGGGTGGTTGGCGGCCACAGGATAGAGGATGTGGGCCTCGATCGGACGTGGGGCTCTCTGGTTTTGACTTCGAAACTGATGCGCTTCTGATTCTCCAAAGCAGTTCAATGCCAAAAACTGACGATTGTTTCGGCAGGCTGCTGCAAAGGCATCCAGATTCGGTCATACTATACTGACCTTTTGCATATGTGGCTTCTTTCGGCTATTTTCATCCAACCATTGGTGTAGTTGCACCATTCCAAGGCCTTGGCCATGGCCCATGATCGATAAAGGTAAAGTTGCACGACGTCTGAGTTGTTGGGGGTTGGCTTGAAACTTGGAGCCACTATGCGCCCTGTGTGTGTCCAATGGCTGTTAATGGCTACCGCCCGAGGAGATCATAGCGATCAATAAGCCCTGCCAAGTGATATTATTACTTTGTACAGTACAATGGCCTTGGAAGTTGGAAGGTATTCCTTCAAGGTGGTGGTAGCTAATCATGTCTGACCTAGAACTCAGAGTTCGAACTACGGTCCTGAAGCCCGTTGTCCCGGCTCTTGTTCGTAAATATGCTTGGGGCGTTGATTATATGCATCCGATGCTGCATTTGACTATTTTCAGTTTCTTTCATGGGCGCGCTTGACCCGTTTCGAATGAAATGGATTCTAAATTTCCAGGCCATCCGTCCAATGTAAGAAGGAAGACCGTCCAATGGCCAATCCCCACAAAAATTTAGATGCAGCGGGGTTGCCGTCCATATTTCCGAAACATATATGACGGACCAGGAAGGCAGTGTTTCCGTACCCCGATCAACCTGCATCTGCCAGCAGCAAATGCAAAGCAGTCGTATTTCTCCTCACAATGGCAACCGTTTCGTGGAACATTCGGGCTCTTTGTCCGCCAAACGCCCCGATCCAGTGCCAGGGCATTGCGCGATCGATTTTGGAAACCCCGGCCAGTTAATTGCCTTTTATTCTGGGGTCAGGAGAAGGATGCTTTGTTCTAGTCGTCGCACACTAATGACTACTACCTGCTGGGGTGCTGGCCTCCTTACATTAGTGCATAATGCATGCCACCCTGGTTTGCACGGCGGCACCCGCAGAGGCATAAATTGAACCAGAAAGGTCAGTGAGATTGCGTCCTTGATGGACTGAGGAGCAGGAACAAATGCATTTAGGTCCCTCTTGAGCCAAGTTTGAGGTCAGGTCCCCGCATTGCTCTTCTGCAGAAAATTTCAGGTACATGGCCTTCCAGTTGTCTTTGATGCGCACCTTGAGCGCAAGCAGGAACAATAAACTGCACATGATACCACTTGTTTGGGGCAATTAGAGGAACTAGAACGGGCCCTTGGACAAAGGCAAATTTTATCTCCTGACGACATGGTGATGGATGGCTCTCGACCAGAATTTGGTTCGTGTGGTCCACTTGGTCCGTGGATCTGGGCGAGTCCAGCATCCAACACAGTGCGAGCCAGTGCCAGCCTGTCAACCTGTCAGCCTGTCAGGAACCCCGCGATGCTAAGCCTCAGCTTTGCCAAGCCTCGCAGAGGTCACGGGCCGCTGCCAAGATCTGCTCCTGCGCTAACCCCAAATCGAACCCTGCTGGCTGACTAAACATCAGACGATTGCGGAAAAGCTTCCTCCTTGCCCAGGCATCTCCTTTCTTAGCACCATTTATTGGCGTTCAAACCACTCCACTCCACTCACTCTCAACCAGAATATACGGATCCTCCGGATGCTTTCGCTCTTAACGTGTCGCTGCCGTTGAACCACCTCCTCTCGCTCTTCGCTCCTCTCTGTACGTTCATTCCAAAATCTTGCGGACCCTCCGCAGCCAACAACCAACAGCCATGCCTGGGAAAACCTTACCGATCTTCTCTCCCGCCGAGGTTGCCTCGCATAAAACCGCCAAATCCTGCTATGTCACGAAGGGCTCAAAGGTTTACGATGTGACGACGTTTATAAATGATCACCCTGGAGGAGGTGATTTGATTTTGGAATATGGTGGCAAGGACGTATCCGAGATTCTGCATGATGTTTTCTCGCATGAGCATTCCGAAGCTGCCTATGAGATTCTCGATGAATACCAGATCGGCTTCTTATCCTCCCATCCCTCCACGAAAATGAACGGCAATGGCGATCTCTCACAGGCTCAGACAGACGGATTGCTTAGTGGCGAGAACGGACGCCCAGTCTACCAGTCAACGGGTATGGCCAGTGAAGAAGATCTTTCGGTTGAAACGGACTTGTCGGCAGATTACAAAAAACACAAGTTTCTGGATCTTAATAGGCCGCTTTTTGGACAGCTATGGTATGGTGGATTTTCAAAGGACTTCTATCTGGAGCAGGTCCATCGCCCTCGTCACTACAAGGGCGGAGCATCTGCTCCCCTCTTTGGCAACTTCCTTGAACCGCTGACCAAGACCCCTTGGTGGGTGATCCCAACGATATGGTACCCGCTCGTTGCCTACGGTACAGTAGTCGGCTTTTCTGGTATTGGAACTGCATTTGCTGGGTGTGGATACTGGGCATTTGGGTTGTTTTTCTGGACCATTGTGGAGTATGTGCTGCATCGATGCCTTTTCCACCTTGACAAGTATGTGCCCTCGATTCGAGCCCTGTTCCATTCTACTTTTCAAAATACTAATAGCCTATAAAGTTACCTACCTAATAACAGAGTCGGCATCTCACTCCACTTCCTCTTGCACGGAATCCACCATTATCTCCCTATGGATAAATATCGGCTGGTGATGCCTCCGACTCTGTTTGTGGCCCTCGCAACGCCTTTCTGGTACCTTGCACACGCCATTTTTTACTACAACTGGTATGCTGCAGTCCTGGCCTATTCGGGAGGGGTTTTCGGATATGTTTGCTACGACTTGACGCACTACTTCCTTCACCACAAGACGTACGTATACTCACAATCCATTTTCCCAGCTCGATGCATGGTTCATGACACTGATTACTATCCTCATTTAGTCTCCCCGCATACTACCAGGAATTGAAGAAGTATCATCTACAGCATCACTTCGCCGACTACGAAAATGGGTTTGGCGTCACAAGCCGGTTCTGGGATTGGGTCTTTGGCACAGAGCTCCCACCCCTGAAGCCTATAAAGACTTCTTAGAGGTTTATTTCGCGAGTGTTCTCATTTTCTTCGACGTATATACATGTAATTTCTGGCTGCCTATCCCGGCAGTCCATCTAAGCCGCGGCGTTTATCTTCTGGAAACTCTCCCATCGATCCCATACTTTGCTTTTTGACAAGTGGTGCTGGATATGTATACCAATCTGCCTTGTTTTCTTTTCCCTTTAAATGTTTCTTCTCGCGTGCCTTCTGCCTGTTGTTTATCTGTTTCCACCTGTCACCACGGGAAATTCGGCCATTGATCTATAAGTGGAGCGGATGTCCTGCGGGCATGTTTTGATCGTACTAGACTATCGTGTGTAATGATAATGTATAATGAAACTGTGTGCATAGAACTACCTGACTACTACTTCCACCACGGTGTCCTGCTCAATCAATAACGGCCTGTTCTACCCTTTGCGTCTTTGGTCTTGCGCCTCATCAATATTTGAGACCCATCCAGGATTTTTTTTCGTGATCACGTGATGTATATTACTCAACACGACGAACTCGAGGCTTTCTCGCTTGCATCCGTACCTACAAGAATCGCAAAAAGGGAAGAGTTAGGTGTCTAAGTAATAAGATCCTAGGGAACAGGCCCGGCATACTGACGATTCATATTCGGACATTTCTATCCAGTTTCATTTATTTGCGTTCCTGCAAAAGGATGTCTTGAATGCCTTGAAATATATATACAGGAAGGTGTGGACCAAAGGGAGTCTCCAATATTCCCCATGAATTACACCCCATCAAGACTATTTATAGTATGAGCATATCTCCCGGCTATGATGGAAGATGACTTTCCTCCGCTGCCAGCTCCCACTGCCAGTGGTGTCTCAAAGACCCCAAAGAATTTGAAGTCTGCATCTGAAGGGCAACGGGGCAAAATCGACAGCAGAACGAGAACCATAACGCCCCATGGAGACATTCTTCTTGAATTCGTCACTCCGGCATCTCAATCGCAGGATCCAACTTCTGCGAGCTACAAGGTTCGAACATCTGCAGCAGCTCTGAGGCAATCAAGCAGCTTTTTCGCCACATTGCTGGATGCTGCGAAGTTTCAAGAAGGCAGGACCGTTTTGGATAAAATGAAACAACTGGACATCACATATGGAAACGCCGAACGGGTGTTGAGTATGGCTAGTCCAGATGAATTACCGCAGCTCAGGTTGGAGTTGCCCGTGTTGCCGGGAAAGATCGATAAACGTCGTTTACTGGAGACGTACTTGAACATGCTGACCGTGTGGGGCCAGCAGTCCGGGGACGACGACGCCACTCAGACGAAAGAGAGGATTGTTGATAAACCGATCCCTTTTTTATCCTGTCTAGCTGTTCTAGCAGATCGTTTCGGCGGGGAGCAGGCTTTGGCTCATCTCCTGAAAGCGCAGTATGATGTCACTTTGCCTCCAAGGAGAAAAGCACCTGAGCCATTCCTTCATCGGCTAAGGGGTTTCAAGGGGGAGAATGAGGAGCAGATACGGCAAGCAATTTATCTTGCGTATTTTCTTGAGGACATTAAAGCCGTCAGAACCCATACACATCGGCTGATCATCCATGGATCTGACGAATGGACATCTGAAAATATACACGGCTACGCTGGTATTGATAGGCCAGTTTGGTACCATCTAGCCCGTGGAATTGAAGGCAAGTCTCTCCGTTACTGAGCGGGCAGGCACCATACTCTTTGTTAGGATATCTCTCCATGCTGACAGTATAAACTGTATGCGTGTAGAGGAAATGCGTTATCGCTACAAGCGGATTCTCGATACCATCTCTAACCTACAATCATCCTTTCTGCACGCTTACGGCGCCACCGATTGTCAACCTCATCCATCCTTGGTCCTTCTTGAACCCACCATGACTAGTCGCCGCCTACAATGTCGGCGCTACGATCAAAACTCCGTAGCATGCGACTCCTTTCATTTCGGCGAAATGGTCCGCTTCTTCAACACGCGCACAAGAAGCCTGCAACTACACTCGACTCTCGGGCCCGCAGTCATAGACGACGATACAGTCGACAACGATGACGATGACGAGGACGAAGACGACGACGCAAAACCATCTCAATTTTTATTTCCATTCGCTCTCGCGCCCCCTTCGCGGGCCCCCAATCCGCCAACCAATATATCAAATCTCATAGCCTCCCTGCGCCAATGCCCCGAATACCAAATCAACGACAACCATCAGGGCTGCGGTATTCGTCGACGCCTTATCCCGGCCTTAGACCTTCTCGAGCGTTTCACAGCCGACAACACTTGGGCAGTAGGTATATGTCTTGCGGATTTCGAACATTTCACCAAACAGGGATCATGGCGAAATAAGTCGTTCCGCCAGGGCCTTCTTGTGTCGACAAGGGGAGGTGGGAAAACACTTAATGTCCACTGTTTGAAGGGGAGAGAGGTGTCTGTGTTTGCAATTTGTAGACATGAGCCGGATGCAGATCTTGCGATGGCATTGTTTAATGCGAATCGCAAGGATTGGGGGTTATGAATAGTGTTTCAAGGGGCGGAAGGGGGTTGAAGGGTTCTTTTTGGCACATTGACATGCATATATATTCCTTGAGTGTCTCTCGGGTGAGGCGGGGGGCACATTACCCATATTTAGACCTTTCTTTTCAGCATCCTGAACAATTTCACAATTCAGCTCGGAGGTGAATACATATAAACTGCATTTGGACTTCTGCATGTTAATTTTATTTTTTTCATCCATCCTTTGGTTTTTCATATCTCTACTCATACCATGCCATTTCTTTTTGCGATCCATTCAAGCGCCGGATGAGCAGTCTACAATCTAGAAAAACTTGATAAGAGATGGGGAAAAAAAAGAAGTAGAATCCACAAACAAAAGGTGCATCACAGTTTCTTGACAATTACAAGACATCGTTAGGTAAGGTGGAAAAAAAAGGGGTGGGGTTGAATAACTTGGCTAAAAGCGAAAACAAAAAGTAAAACAAACTCCCAACAAACATCAAAAACGAGCCCCTAAATAATCCATCTTATTCAATCACATAACCATCTGCAACGGTCTTTATCTCCTTGGAGAAGCTTACAGGTTCGCCTTCCATTTCCAGAAGCGAGACACCAGTAACGTCGACGTCGATGAAGGGTGTAGTTTTATTAAAGCGGACGCTCATGGGGAAGAATTCGTTTTCGTCACCGTTGGGGTCCGAGGATTCGAATTCGAAGCTGCCGGTGGCGTTTGATTCGTCTACGGAGCCGATGGTCCAATCCATGCTATCGCCCGTGACTTCGTATGTGGAGTCAAAAGTCGTCACGATAGGTTCAATAGAGCCAAATGGAATTGTGACGACGACGTCTTGTAGGGAGCTGGATCCGGTCAACTCATATTCCACCGTGACCGTTGTAGTATCCGATCCTCTGTTGACCCAGACGGTGAAGGTTATAGGGAGAACGTCCGAGTCGTCGGTACCGGCAACACGCCATCGCAGAACACCAATGGAGTTGTTGGCAGGGAACCGCTTCGTTGTATCCTTCAGCTGGATCACCTTCGAGTTGGTAAACAGTGCTTTGTCGACGTTTGGATGAGTGCGGAATTGTGCGCCGTTGGACGGGTTGGCGATTAGGTCAAGTTTGACCTTGGTAAAGGAAGGATCGGTGATGCGGAGTTGAAGGTCGCCCTTGATTTCGTAAGATTTCAGAGCGCCATCTCTAGAGAGCTTAGCAGAGACCGACTCTGCGACGGTGATGTGCACAGGTTCGCGATCTAGAGCCAGGGATGGGCGTGACGAGCCGAAATTCTCCGAAGCCGGCGCGGCGGGAGACATGAGAGGGCTCTCCTCAGCCTCAGGCCCAAGGTCCCCTCGAACTTTTTCGTATATATCTGTCGCCTTTGACTTCTTCCCAAGTTGCATTCCTTTGCCCCTTGTTGGTATGGCCCTATGAAATCAGGGGTCAGCCAGGTTTGATTCGAACTGTGGTACACGGGGGTAGCCTACTTAGCAAATGTCTTCTTCTTCTCAGCCTCATAAGTATCATAGGTTTCAGGAACGGATGGCCGCGCGGGTTGTGTGTAGACGGGGTACGTTGGAGTCCGCGGTGTCATACCGCGGCCGCTCCGGGCGGCCTCCTTGCGTTGAAGCTCCAGCTGTTTCGCCTTCCTCTTCCGCTCCTCAGTTGCCTCGAGTTCCTTATTCTGCCCAAGAGTTAGGATTATCGTTATAATAGTCGGTGTTATTTTAACATACCCTTTCAATGATCTCCTGGATTCTCTCCTCGTGACTTTCCATTTCCAAGAATGTCTTTATCTGTGTCAAGGTAAGGTTCTCCCTGTACCCCATCGTAACCAACTCATCGAACGCACTGAGCAGCTCGAAGGCATTACGTATAATCTCCCGCTCATCTAGACTCCTGCAAATGCTCGTGACGACTTGGGCGAAAAGATGTAAGCTGTCGATGTCCTGGAGAATGTTCGACTGACGGTTTGTAATAAGGACGATGTAGAGCTCGTCGAGCGGCTGGTACACGAAGCGGACGTTGTCTTGCTCGACTGTTGTGTGCTGAGTGCCCGAATCGGCCAACTTTGGGAACGACGCCAATAGAGCCTCTATCCGAGAGCGCGCGATTTCACGGAACTGGCGAGAAAGTACCGCCTTGCCCCCCCGAGTGCATATCGAAGCCGCAAGGACGACCTGCAGGGACTGAAGTCAGCACCAGCACCAGCACCAATGTCAAGGCATTGAGGGGCCACCTACCATTTTGATGTAATCTGAAGCAATGCGTGCTGTAGAACCTATTTAATGCGTTAAGCTAGACTAGCAGCGTACAGAGCTCTTGCAAATGCACAGTGGCCATGCAAAGAGGATTGTTGTCTTGTATGGGATGCCCTGGAGTAGCTGGTCCGTGCACGTTAGTCAGCCTCGCTTACCACTGACGCGCTAGTTGCCAAAGCGGAAGAAGGCGCTGAAAGACGTGGATGAGGTCTGAGAGCTGCCATCTCACTACAACATCTTCCCTCTTCCCTCTACCCCTTATCTATTCTTTGCTTCACCCTGAGCTGCTCTTTCTTGACGATTCCATCAGTGCTCTGTTGCGTGGCCACCGGTACCTTCCAAATTCTTACTGGGCTGTCGCCACTTTACGCTAGTTGTTAGCCTTGAGCTCTGGCCTACATTACACACCCCTTTCGACCCACGCGTGCCCTTCAACCTATATTCACTATAACCACGAAGCGAAATATGTCTCACCATGTCGAACTGATTCTTTGAGAATAGAAGGAAACCCAGCTCATCAATATATCATGGACACAACTGTGTTTGACGACACTATGGAGGTCGGCTCAGATGCCGGCCTCAGCCGCCAGCAAAATATCGACGATATCGAAATCGACCTAGATCTTATCGGTCAGGACCAAGTTCCCGACCAGGATGTGGATGTGGATGTTGACGATGCCTCTGTCACGGTGTCCGACCGTCCTGGTATTGACGAAGAGCTCCACCAACACTCCAGAGATGCAGATATGTTGGATGGAGAGTACCAGGAGGGTGAAGAGATTACCTTAGACTACGTTGAGCATCAAGAACATATTGAGAGTTACGAGACGGATGGACTTTACAACCGAGATACGTACGAGGCAGAGATGGAAGATGATTACGAGGAGGATATCGATGCCCCGATTCCAGGTGCTGAGGTAGAAGAAGAAGAAAAAGAAGAAGGAGAAGTAGTGGAATCCCCTGAATCAGGAAACGTTGCTGCCAACGAGAAGGATGAGCTGCAAGTTACAGAACTTTCTAATGAGACAGAGCAAATCGAACCCGTTGCCTCGGTGCCAAGCTCAGTAACCGAACAACAAGAACCAGTCCCAGATGAGCCGCTTCCTCAAGAAGAAGCATCCCACCCAGGAGAAGCCGAACGTGAAGAAGCCGGTCCTATTGAAACTAGTGCCTGGACTATCGACAAGCCTGCCAATGTTGTGGAGATTAGCGCCATTGATGCTGGGCCAAGTACTCTCGCCGCGGAAAATCCATTGGATGAAGGTTTTGTAGGTGAAGGGCAAAATACTGAAGCCCAAGAATATGAAGATCAAGGCGACAAGGAGGCTCATGTACGGAGTTCTCCCACTTCTGGCGGTGACGTGGAACATGTTGAGCCAGACGTATACGAGGAGGAGGAATACTACGAGGACGAGGAATATTATGATGAGGAGGCTGAAGGGCCTATTCCCCTTCATCCTATCAAGGTTTTATATCAGGATAGCGAAATTTCACTATTTCCCCCACAAGCGGGCGACCAGTCGGAGACATTCTTCCTTGAGAATGAGGCTATAGCACACCACAGCGTTTACGAGCTTATTTTAGCTTGCCGGGCAGTACTGGGTGAGCATATCACTTCAGACGAGGAGATAAGCGTTGATATCGAACCTTTGGATCTCCATCTCCTTGAAGTAAGTAAGCCTGCGCCCTTATTCCATAACTTTTCTAACAATGAATTCCAGGATACTATTCACTCCGCTCCCATTACGCTATCCCAAATCGTTGAGGTGTATCTTGAGCTTTGCCATAACGATGGTGTTGAAGAACCCGAACCGTTATATCTTACTCTTAGCACGCGACGCAAATTCCTTTCGGCCTTTGATGGTCTTGTAACTGCTGCCAAAGCCGGAAAGGGCTTATCGGAAGTTGCTCAGCCATGGGAAGACCAGACCGCTGATCAAACTGAGGCTGATGGAGAGCCAGTATGGGAACCAGAAGCCAGAGAATTGGATACCGAAAGTGAAACCAAGCAGGAGCTTTCTCAGCCACTTGAGGATAACGTACTAACAACAGAAACCGTCTACCCAGAAGAGCCAAGGCCGTCCTCTCAGCGACAAAGCTCGCCATCTGTCCAGCCAGAGATACCTAAAACAGAGGATTATGTAGAAGTATCTGCCTCTACTGATGAACATGCCATCCAAAATATTTCCACCCCTGGTGGTGATGATGTTGGGTATGCGCACGAAGCCGTCGCTGATGAGATGTCACTGGCTCAGGCACATGAGCAACGGGCAAATAATATCGAAGAGCCGCGTGGTGCTTCGCCACCGGTCGTTGAGCATCCTGGTGAACACACTACTCACATTTCGCACGATGCACCATCCATAGAAACGGCACATCGCGCGCCAGACGTGAAGTCCCCCGCATCGTCTCGTGCAGCATCTGAGGGTGCAATTAAACCCATTCCACAACAGCAGGATTACACTCAAGTGCACGAAGATGAGGACGAGACCTCCCATGATGAGCGAGCTCTCGCAATCTCGGGAATAGAGGGAGATACTCATCGATCGGTGGCAGAATCAGCGGCCCAAGGTACCATAAATACAGCAAATGCAGACTTGCAACAAGGCACAGATTATGAGCATATCGATGGCGATATCCCAGAGTTCGATGTATATGCCGATGATATTACCTACAATGGAGAACAAGCACACAATAGTGACCGTTTCTCAGTCGAAATTGACGTACGCACTTACGATTTTACTGGGGATAACAAAGTGGTAGGCCCCGACGGTGAAGATGGCACATTTGATCGATCTGCAGCTGTCGAGGATGTAGAAGCTGTAGAGGAGGTCGATGAGCCCGCTGATATCTCACCCAAACATAGCTATACTGCACGGACCCCGTCCGTTCATGATCATAGTCCGCCTGCAGATGCGCCAGGCACACCAGAGCCAGCGGATTCCCTCCTGGACATTGACGAAGACTTGTTTAAGAGCCCAAGTTTATCGACCCGCGACCTTCAGTTCCCAACATCTCTCCTTCCAGAACAGCAAGGACTTATGTTCACTCCAATGCCCGAAGAACTAGACATAGTAGATGTCACCAATGACGTCTACAAATCAGAGCCGACAATCAGCCACGAGATGGAGGTGCCAAACGTCCCAATAGTCTTGCCACCATCGACACATAATAGCCCGAAACCTCCCAAACGATCGCTTGTTGATGCTGATATCAATACCCTCGATACTGCTGCCCCAGAAATCAAGCGCCAACGTTCAGAATAAACCCGCCCCCATTCCCTGTTTCATTACCTATAATCTTCCTTATCTCTGAAGCGAGCGTCCATCGACTCTATCCCCGAGTTAAATGCACTCGAAAATAAACTAACCGCGTCCGTTCTACTAATCACTAGCAGCGGCCACACTTGTCAAGCAGCTACTAACACCTTTAGGTCTAGTAATCAGTGATAATTTGAGCATTGACTTGTTCCCAAAGGAAAGGTGCGTTAACTTTCTCTTGGCTGTTCCTGTATCCAACCCCGCATCGCGCTCGCCGTGTCAACCTTCGCTGTTCAGCCTCTGGCTCGGTTGGTCAGCTCCCGCGCAAGCCCCCATTTGATACCTAGCCGCATTCTTTGTTCCCTTTCCCGCTTTTACACGTTTTCTCCCCTTTGCTATGCAATAGTTAACCCTGGTGTCCGGGAATGGTCTTTTGCGACCACGGTCACTTGAAACCTTGACTCGATGGCTTATGCACAATCTGCATTGTGATGCTGCGTCGATAGTCAGATGCTGCTTAAGAATAAGCACGGTCGGAAGGTTTATTGTAGGAAAGGATGATATGAACTTTGCGTTTTCTTCTTTCCGCTCTTTACCTGGCCTTCGAGCACTAGCGTTGGGTTGTCTCAATTGGCGCCGGAGACTTTTGCTGCTCTTTTTACCTTTTCCCCCGTGGACGCTATTTTGATGACATTCTCCGGGATGTCACGATTTAAAGGTGGTTGTTGGACGATGTTTCTATCTGCTTCTGATTAAAAGCATTGCAAGCCCCCCTCCCTTCATGTTGTGATATCGATGTTTCAGTGGGCGGCGTCTATCTTTCGGAGTCACGAGTGGATCGTTCATTCTCATTGTGGAGTTACTATTTGAGTTCGACTTGCACCCTTTTATTCTCGTTTAATATCATGTATCCCCTGCATGTGAACGGTGTTTTCTGTATTTTGCAATTTGTTTCCTTTTTCTTTTCTCGTTGTGTTTGGCTCATCGCCAAATTTGCATCATGTACTGTACCCTTATCTGTCCTCAGTTTTAGTCTCTAGGGTTTTAATGATCCCTTGCTTCTTTGATCCTCTTATTGTAATAGTAGTATATGTAATGTCCTTACCCCCGGAAACTAGCGTACGTGTGCTGGGGAGGATTTTATGCCGAGAAATTCTAGTAACATAGACAGAGAGATACTCGGAGACTCCTCTGACTGCTCCCGCGTCTGTACTCAACTGCCAACGAGGCTCTGAAGAGTTTGGCGGTTACATAAGCGGTCCAGCCATCCACATGACACGGCTGTGTCACCTGTGCAGCCCACTAGTGCTGTGCCTGAAACATCCACCCTGGCCTTAATGAGACGCTTCTGTTGCTTCACCAAAACTACCAACGAACTATTTTCTCCCGTTCTGCACATCTTGGAGACGAACTGGTCCCCTCCCAGCAAGTCGTTGTGCTTGAATTTTCTCCCAGCGCCCTGCCCTCTCTGTTGGCGCTTCTCCAGACGCTGACTGTTAGTTGCCCTCCGCTTTTGTTCTATGGCAGTCCCCGCCTTCGCAGCGCCGCAAGTGGTTATATCTCGTTTCTGCGCTTGAACCCTTAATATCTGTACAGTTGCGGAGAAGGAAACGGCAAACGCCTCCCGTTGCGCTACACCTCCCCGTACGCCCTTTTTATCGACCTAATTTTGCTCAGTCGCTCGTTTCGCCAAACGCCACTTCGGACAACCCCCTTCACGATCCTTTCCGACGACGAGACTCAGCTTGCGCAGAAGTTGCTGGCTCAATTTCTGTGTTGAACCCGGGAATCCCGGTGCGGCTTGCGTGGCCTCGGCATCTGGCCTTTGCTTCGACGCTGGCTATCCTCGCACATTATTGTTAATATTGATTGAGGTGGTGGAGGAGGTCGGAGCAGTTGTGAGCTCCAAAATATCGACAAGATGGTTTCAGACAAGTTCGTTTTCCTAGAGTGGTCGCGATCGCGGATTGCGACGGTTACGCTATGGTCTCGTCATGGCTAACTCGTTGGTGACATAGATATATTGGACTGGTCCTTGCCGTCACATCTACGATGGCAATCGGTACGTATGCTCCTTGAACTCCTTGTCGCTTGTGTGTCAATACGCAAAAGCTCATTGTTCTTCAGGTACCAGCTTCGTTATCACCAAAAAGGTTAGCTTTCTGCACCCAGTCAAAATGCGCCGTGGCCGTTTACCGTCTATCCATCCGATATGAAGTTGTTCGAATGTTGACATATACCATTTCAGGGCTTGATGGAAGCATCGGAAAGACACGGTTTTGAAGGAGAAGGATATCAGTATCTGAAAAGCCCGACGTGGTGGGGAGGCATCATTACATGTCCGTTAGCCTGATGTGTTTTCCCCGCTAGATTGCCTGTGGAGTTACTGACTGACAATGCTTTTGAATAGTGGTCGTGGGAGAAATTGCAAACTTTGCGGCATATGCATTTGCACCCGCCATTCTCGTCACCCCACTCGGTGCGCTCAGTGTCTTAATTGGGTGAGAGCTCCCCAAACAATGGTGATATCACAACCGCGAAAGCTAATAGTATTTAAGTGCTGTCCTCGGATCATATTTCTTAAAGGAGCGACTCGGTACACTTGGAAAACTCGGCTGCGCGATGTGCCTTCTCGGCTCTGTCATCATTGTCCTACACGCTCCGCCTGATAAGGATATCGAGACAGTCGACGAAATTCTACATTATGCGATTCAGCCAGGTAAGAATACCGGAAATCCATGGATTTGTTCTAAATGCTGAACAACGTGTAGGATTTCTTCTCTACTGCGTAGTTGTTGCAGTGTTTTCCGCCGTTATGATATATCGGGTTGCGCCTAAATACGGAAAGAAGAACCCCCTCATATACATCTCTATCTGTTCAACTGTCGGCTCCGTCTCGGTTATGGCCATCAAAGCATTTGGAATCGCCGTAAAGCTCACCATTGCGGGCCACAACCAATTCACGCATCCGTCTACCTACGTTTTCGGGATCGTAGTCGCCTGGTGCATTCTTGTCCAAATGAACTACTTCAATAAAGCATTGAGCCAGTTTTCAACCTCGATGTATGACGCCATGCCCCTTTGAAACTCTTGGAGCGTGCTAATTTCTCATTCCAGTGTTAACCCATTATACTACGTTACTTTTACTACTGCTACTCTATGCGCCTCATTTATATTATTCCGCGGTTTCAACACGAACGACAGCGTGAATACAATCTCTCTACTATGCGGTTTCCTCATCATATTCTCCGGAGTCTACCTACTCAACTTATCTCGCACTGATCCTGATGGAATAGCCACGCTCGGCGGAAAGATGGATGACGAGGATGGAGTTCCCACAGACGGCATTGCTGGAATTCAGACAAGGCGATCCTTACAGAATCGCAGAAGCATTGACCGACATCGACGGAGCTCTTCGAGTATTGTTTACTTCAACGGCGCCAGCGACCGAGAAGGTCTCATGCGCAACTACGATGTTGAAGCCGGCGCCTTTGGCCTCACTGATCTCGCCGAGGAAACCGATAACGAAGATAATCCCCCACCGAAGACAAATGGAACAGTCAACCAGCAACACGTTACACCAAAAAGCGGCGAGCCATAATATCTTTGGTTACCCCTTTCTCCCAACTTCCCATTCAAACGTCTTCTCGCAACCACTTTGCTACCTAAGATTAGATGATGGGGGATTGGGCTGGATGGAATATGTTATGACGCTCCACGATTTTGGTTTTCCTTTTATCCATGGGTATCTCGGCGGAGTCTGATTGGGCCCAGGATTGTATTTGATATTGTTCTATCTGAGCTGGGTGGCCCAAATAGGTTGGAAATATAACCAATTTCCTTCCCAATATTCCCCACCCTACTCTACATGCATAACTGGTGTTTCGGCGTATTTCGCTGTGTGGGGGATCTGTCATCATTTTTATCACTTTCCTTCCGTCATTTATTCTGCGAATATGATTGCGAAGGAAATTCGACGCCGCCTCTTTTGGGGGAGGTTGTCGCTATTATCTTTGCTTTTAGTTGCACCTCGCTTGTATATTCTCCTCACACCCTTCTCCTTTGTTGGGGTCTGTTTCGAGCCTATGCGGCCCTTAGTTGGCGTCTACGGATATTTTTCTTGTCTTCAAGATGCTCTAGGACAAGTTGTGTATCGAAACGTACCCCCTACCTTTCATGGGTGACATTTATCGTCTCTTCTTCTTTCTTTTTTTCTTTTTATTTACGCTTCTCCAGCATCACCATCTACTGCTGGGGTTCTCGTCACTTTTGTGTGTGCGCGTGTGTCTATAGATCTTGTCTCAATGTATATAGTTCTCCTTTATCAGGAGTTTCCCGGAATATTTTTTTTTACAAGGAAGGACCAGGGAAGGAATGGCTTTTGATGGGTTCCCCAATTTTAAAGATTTTTGTTGTTTAAAATATTCCAGGTGTCTGAATGCTTTGCTTAGAGGCACTATGAGCGATTTTGAAGCTTCCGGAATTACGCCCGTGTGACTGATTGGTCTCATCCAAATCGACTGCCCACGAGCCTTGCAGCTCGATTAGGTAGCTCGAGCTATTGGAAACGCGATACCTATCCTTTATTGACTAGCTGGAATCTGCGAACTGGAGTTTAGATATGATGAACCACCACCTCCACCAGACATATCGCTTGGTCTAGATTAACGAAGGAATTCCGATCTCACTCCGCACCCCCGCATGAGGATCGGATATATCTTCAGTTCCCTGGAAATCGATCTACCCTATCTAGCGTAACGTTACACAAATAAGCTAGCTGTCATAAGGAGCGGGCCCGTGGGCGAACTGGTTCCCCCTGGGGCCTAGTTGCTCCTAGCTTCCTCCTGCAGTTCGTTATCCAGAAAGAAGTTCCCAAGGGGCAGGTTTCGCGTATTTTAGATCGAGCCAATTGGTCCCCAGGTTTTTTTTAACTTTACGATTTGCCTGGGTAACACGAGGGGCTGAAGAAGATGAAAGAGGAAAAGGGTCTAATACTGCTATATACCTTATGACTTGGTGCCCTGGACATCCTGCTAATAATGGTAATAACTTCAACGGTATGTGTCGCCTGATAGCGAATGGGGGAAGGTGTGTAGACAATCCCCTGCCAGGCACTATTATGTGTCTTTCTTTGGGACAATAGCAAAATATATATTTTTACAGCCCTGCAGTTAGACACACCCCTATCGTACTTACTTGGAAGGAGGCATGATTCCGTAAGTACTCTGGGCCAGAACCTTGGACACTGTATCAACATATACACCACTTTTGCTTCAAGGAGCAGCCAATGTCGGTCAGTTGACAGTTGATATACTTGAATTAATGTAATCCACCACCTACTCATACAAATCACCTACTTGTACACCTCTTTACTATTTGGTAACTCTATAGTCAAATTTCACAACAACCACAAAGAAAATTAAGGTAATTATATTAAGAGTTATTTCCTGTACATCTAGAGCATGTACAAGCAGTATATCCAATAATCCCACATACACTACAGTGTAGTGCTACTTGCTTTTGTAGTTGAGAGTCAGCTGCCTCAACCACCTCCTGTTCCTATTCATTGATACTTTATATACAAGATAAGCCCTCTTCAACCTCTAAAGCATCCTCTTGAACTATATATATACAACTCTTTTCCCACTTCCTTTTTTATTTTGCATTTGCAGCTCTTAACTTTCTATTTTCAGCTGCTAAAATAGCAGCATTGTGTATTGCCAGTTGATATTCCTTGACTAGCTGACTTAGAGCTCAGTTGGTTGAACTGGGTAGGCTCTGTGTACAGTGCTTGATATAGTTCATAACTTTCTCAGTCTGCTGCTCTAGTTGGCATATATTATAGGGTGTGACTGTGGCCCAGGAGGCCTGGGAGCTGTGAGAAGTCCCTGGAGGGGTAGGGGTATGCATTGTGGTATTAAGCTGTGAGAGGACCTCCTCAGGATTGTACAGAACCAATCCAGCAGCTTTAAAGCTGCTCTTCATATTACTCTCAGTCAGGGCCTGTGCCTGAGCTGCAGGATATAAGGCCAGAAACTCCTCTTTATCAATATAATTGATTCCAAGCTGTATCTGGTTCTCCACCTGCTGTCTGTACACCATTTTAAGGGGGGAGAAGCAGCCAACATCCAATGGCTGAAGAAAATGGGAAGAATGAGCTGGCATATAAAGAGCAATAATATTGTTCTCAGAGCAGAATCAGTCAAATTCAGCTGAGACATGACTCCTATATCTATCAAGAATTAACAGTCAGTATTTGTCTTTTGTACAGGGTAGAGTATTCTTGTTAAATACCTCCTTCAGCTAATGCAAGCCTAGCTTGTCTATTGTCCAGCTATTATCACTGACTTCAATCACCTAGTTACCTGGCAGCCCTTCTGTCTTATACCAACAGGATTGGTGTACCTTTCCTTTGAGGATGATCATTGTATAAAAAGCTCAATCTGTGGCATTGATTTCTACAATAACAGTTATCCATTCTCAATTTTCAGGTTGAACCAGCTTTGGATGGTTAACTCTTTCAGACCCAGTTACCACCCTAGCAGTGCTAATAACTCCCATCTGAAACCCAGTCTTATCAAAGTTGTAGATATCATCTTCCAGAATCTCATACTTTGCAATGGTGTTTTGTACAAGCTTGAACCACCTACAGATAATCTCAGGATCCTTACATAGAGCCTGCTGATGATTGTACTTGCATGAGAAGAGCCCACTGATGATTGTACTTGCATGAGAATTTGGATTTTAGCTCAGGATGGCAGTCAATAAATCATTTAACCCAGTTGATACCAACAGTAGGTGGAGTAATAGTGTCATCTCAATCAGTAAAAAGAAGATTGGCTCTTTCTTGTACAGCACTCACTCAGGGAGGCTGGCTATATTCATCTATAGAGATTATCCACTGTACAAGGACTGACTCCTCAGTAGAAGTCAGTTTTTGATTTCTTATTTGAGAATTTTTTTTTGTTGTACAGCTATATAGTCAGTCAGCCAGGCTGATATAGGGAATTTTGTATGTGTATGCAGCAGCTTGAATACCTGAAATTTTGCCTTTATCTAATGCCTGAATGGCCAATTGAACTCTTCCTTCTTGATAGGAGGCTTGACTGTCTTTTGTTGTTGACATTTTGAAGGTTCAATTGATGAATGCATTGTGTAGTGAAGTAGTGTATGAGTAGGTGGTTTGTACGAGTAGGTGGTGGATTACGTTATGCAGAAAACTTACATAAGCAGGTTTACACGGCGGCACTTGTGCAAACCATGTGGTTGCATCATAGGTAAGAGTTAGCCCCAACAGTTCTGTCCAGGAACCTGATATCCAGATACTACATCTCCGTGGCGGACAACAGGACCATCACAGCGTGGGTGACGGTATAATTACACGATGTCTATGACCTGACCGGACTTTACGATGAGAGAAGAGACAATAAATAATAATAATGCCTGGACTCATGCGAAAGTTGCTTATCGTCGCGGCAGTGGATGGCCTAATTCTGCAACCATATGCGTTTGGCCAGAACAGCAGTAATAATGGAGCGACCCCGATTCAGATCGAGTACAAGACTCGTCGCATATCTTCTATCCCGTCATGGCAGAGTGCAAAGCACAGAAATGACCCCTACCTGGAGTCCCACGGCGTGATCGGTGAGTAGTGGGGTTGAATCAGAGTCTTCTAGAGAAAGCGTCGCGAAAGTGAGCGAAAGGTTAGCATACTAATGCATTAACATTTACCACAGGATTGCTATCTGTCTCGTCCTATCAGTTCCTCATATCCATATCGAAACGCCAGCAAGTTGCGCAAATACTTGGAAAACCTATCTTCGTGATCACCGGAGTTTCGATCATCCCGCTCTCCTCACAAGCGGAAGCCACTAAAGCAATCCAACAAGCTCAATCGGCTGCGAAGCACGATAGCGAGACACAAAGTAATACAGACATCGACGCTTCTGATAGTGATAGTGATACGGACCGTTCAGATATTTCCGATACAGAGGATGGGGACCTACAGCCTCCCTCCTCACCTGGCGCGGAAGTAGACGAGTCGCCGGTGGGAACACCCGGTAGGAATAGTATCGCAGAAGACGTTATTAAGAAACAAGGTCGATATGCTAGGTTTGCTTCGCGGTGGTTCTCTAAGAGAGGATGGGAAGCAGCGAACAACCAAGATCCGCAAGACGGCCCTATAGAAGGAAGAAAGGAGAAGAAGACAGAAAGAGATGATGAGGTGATGGAGCTTGATGACTTCTCTCCCTCAGGGAAGAAGATTGTGATTCCGCAACCGGAACTGCCTGCTACCATGGAGGAAACGAGGACATATGAACTTCTTCCCAAGTTGCTCCGTTATACGAAGATGATGTTTGGATCAAGGAATTTCTACTATTCCTACGACTATGATATAACGAGGGTCTTTGGCTCACAGGATTCGTATGGGTTCCCGCTACCTGCACACAAGCTGGTTGATCCATTGGTACCTAAGCCCCCATCCAGCGTTTATTGTAAGCCAAATGACTGACATAAATGTAGTATTTCTGGAATAGCCATCTGGCTTCTCCGTTCATTGAAAGCGGACAGCACGCTTTCGCCCTTCCATTGATTCAAGGATTCGTTGGCCAGAAGGAATTTACTGTACAGAAATCAGCCAAACCTGCGGAAGATCAAGCCGACGAACTGGCCTCGGAGGATACAGCGGCTACTGATGGTGTCATAGCATCGCTTACTACCTCAAATGATGAGGATCGAACATTTCTCCTCACCTTGATCTCGCGACGGTCGGTTAAACGGCCTGGACTACGATATCTACGCAGGGGTGTTGACGACGAAGGCAATACTGCGAATACCGTCGAAACAGAGCAAATATTGTCTAGCCCGACATGGAATCCTTCAGAGAAGGTGTATTCCCTGCTTCAATTGCGAGGATCGATGCCCCTCTATTTCTCTCAATCTCCATACTATTTTAAACCGACCCCAATCCTACGCCATTCTGCAGAGACGAATCAAATATCCTTTAAGAAACATTTTCATGACATCAGCCGACGATACGGGAAGATACAGGCCGTGAGCTTGATCGATAAACATGGCGTCGAGAATAAAATAGGCGAGACTTATGAGAGCTTCGTTCGCAATTATAACAAGGACAATAATCTTAACAGCTCTCAGCTTGGATTTGAATGGTTTGACTTCCATTCTGAATGTCGTGGGATGAAATTTGAAAATGTGCATCGCCTGGTTGAGTCTCTGGCAGACAAGCTCGACGATTTTGGATATACGGTTATACAGAATCAAGATGCGATAAGAAACCAATCAGGCATTGTCAGGACGAACTGCATGGATTGTCTTGATCGAACCGGTGTTACACAGTGTGCCTTCGCGCAGCGAGCTTTGGAACAACAACTAGAAAGTGAAGGTTGCCATATCAACCTTCTAACTAGTACATCCACTCAGTGGTTTAATATACTATGGGCAGACAATGGAGATGCAATCTCAAAGCAGTACTCATCGACTGCTGCCTTGAAGGGCGACTACACGAGAACTCGAAAGCGGGATTATAGGGGAGCCCTTAACGACCTTGGGCTGACATTGTCACGCTACTTCAACAATATTGTGAACGATTACTTCTCGCAAGCGTGCATAGATTACTTGCTTGGGAATGTCACGACGAGAGTGTTTGATGAGTTTGAAGCAGACCTGATGAGCGCTGACCCTGGTATTTCTATCGAGAAGGCGCAACAAAGCGCAATCGAGACGAGTTGCCAAATCGTCATCAGCGATGAAACTGAGGAGCTTGTTGGAGGCTGGACGATGTTAAGTCCCCACGAGCCAAACACGCTACGAACGCTCCCATTTGAACAGTCCGTCCTTCTCCTAACTAATGCGGCGGTATACTGTTGTCGGTTTGATTGGGATACTGATAAAGTCACGTCCTTTGAGCGGATTGAACTTCGCACCATCACGGGGATCAGCTACGGCACTTACATCACCTCAACCTTTACTGAGGCTCAGATGGATCCGAACCACAACATGGGATTCGTCATTTCTTACCGCCCCGGCAAAGCGAATACCCTACGCGTGAATACAAGGTCCCTTCAAAGTCTCTTCGACCAAGAACCCGCATCCAAGGCGCGCGACACTGATGGACCGCTGGATTGGGACATATCTTCTCTCTTCAAGGCGAAACGGGATACTTCGCGATTCATGGCGTTCAAAGCACTCCCGCACAAAACTTCTCGTGCCAGCAAGGTACCTGGTGACGTTGGGGTTAGCGAGAAGGATTCTGTGCGAGCTATTTGCGAAGAGATCGAGCGGACTATGATGCGAGGGGAGGGGACGACAATAGGGCATGTTGAGAAACCATCCATCATCGAGGAAAATGAGCTCATATCGCTGGCCGATGCGCGCAAGCGGACTGGATATCTGGAGCATCTTGTGTTTGACATTAAGAAGCTGGTTTGGGCGTAGAAGATGTTTGGTTTTGAGTTTGTTCGCCTGCGTTTCGCATATACCACCACCACCGCCACTCCAATCGTTGTAATTATTAGCCTTGATACCCGATTTAGATACACATAATATCCTTTATTAGCATACATTCAGTGTTTTTTTTAAAATGTATTATATTTTTCAGAGATGTTTGCCAGGCTGTATTTGATATTAATAGGATACCCAGGGGTTCAAGTGGTGGCCAGATCTAACAGCCAGAGCACATCCGAATGCGTGATAGCGGGGTGTGGGTGGTGGGTGGTGCATGGTGGGGCAACCTCCAGCGCAGTGAGATACTTGTCACCTGTAGTAAAATGGGTGGACCACGATGTACCTGCCATCTCTAATTCCAGACATAACGCTTTCTACGACAATCGCTTGGACCTGCGTCTAATATTTAAAACAACAAGCCTCTCATCATCGCCATCTCTCTTCACAGCTGTCTGTCAAACAGCAAGAAAACTGTTTTGTTGCTCTTCCATTCCCTCCAGGGTACAGGGATCTATCACTGCCCCATTTTGCCGCCCGCCACCGCCTGCCCTCGTTTGCCCACCACAGGATTGCAAGGCATTCCCTCAGCCAGGCTGGCCGCTATCACTGTAATCCGCTCAGAGTCCAAAAAAATAATATCTATAAACCTCCCCCCCTTGCCATTAAACCGCACACCCGTCGGTTTCGTCATACCAGCCCTATTCCGCCCCTTGTGTCGCGTGAATAAAACGAATTTAACGAACATTTATTTATTTTGCCTTCGAGGTGTGCGTTCCGTCTACACCCCCCACCTCCCTTCCCACTCCCAGTCCCCGCCCGCCTGTGCTTTTGCAATTTAGGTTCGTTGGGTCTGGAGTTCTGCGCTGATATGTGGAAATTGATTGATTGAACCGCATGGCTAATGAATGATTTGCATCTAGTAAACCCGCACCATCGTAACCTTCTTTTTCTTTTTCTTGGGGTCGGAAAAGACAAGACAAACGGGATCCTTTTGACTAGACCGACTCAGTTATTTCGGCGCAACCATCGCCTTTTGCGCGCAAACTTTTTTTATTGCTGGTAGAAAGGGTCCTCTAGGGTTGCGCAAGCCCTCACATTCTCCGTCACTATGGCGTGGCAACCTCAGGAGGAGCCATTGAGGCAGCTGTCTGGGTTTTTGAATGATTCCTTAAACGGGCGTGATCGCGCGGTCCAAAAACATGCTGAACAGGTGGGGTTGTCCATATCATGTCTCATATTTCGCGCGAAGCCCCCCTCTTGATTTTGAACATATATACCCAGGAGGGGGATGTGTGTGTGTGTGTGTGTGAGAGAGAGAGAGAGAGGGAGGGAGTGGCTGTTGTACGCTGCAACCTTTTTTTTTTTTGCGACAACGTGCAGGGGCTGACTGAACGATGAAATCGGATTTATTTTGCTTTTAGATGCTCGTGCAAGCTACATCGTCGCCGGACTTTGCGAACTATCTCACATACCTTTTCTGTACCCCGCAGCCGCCTCCGAGTATCGGTTTCGATAACGAGCAGTATAATGTTATCCGAGTCGCGGCTGCGTTGAACCTGAAGACAAAACTGAGAGTGGCGTATGGAACCATTACCCCGGCCAGCATGGTGTATGTGCGCTCTTCCACCCTGGTTGCGCTTCAGGATCCAGCGCCGCAGGTGCGCAATTCGGCTGGTACGATAATCGCAGAGATAGTGAAACAGGGTGGACTTCTAGCTTGGCCAAATTTGCTGGAGGAGCTTTTGTCGCTATCCACGAATTCCTCGGGGTCGGTGCCAGCACTCACGCAGGAAGCGGCCATGTCTGCTGTCTCCAAGGTCTGCGAGGATAACCGAAAACTGCTGGACAAGGATTACCAGGGCCAGCGACCCCTGAATGTTATAATCCCAAGGCTGATGCAGTGCACCGCCAGCCCGAGTCCCAAGATTCGCTCCATGGCGTTGTCTACTGTTCACATGTTTCTGTCTCAGAGGCCCGAAGCGCTGATTGCCTCCCTGGACACATTCATGAATCAACTCTTCCAGCTTGCTAGTGACCCAAGCACGGACGTGCGGAGAACAGTGTGTCAGGCCTTTGTTCAGCTTGTGGATGTTGCCCCCGAGAAGCTCGTTCCTCATATGGACGGCTTGGTAAATTATATCCTCCTCCAGCAACATAACCAGGAGGACCCGGAACTGGCTTTGGACGCCGCTGAGTTCTGGCTTGTGGTTGCTGAGCACAAGCAGCTGCAACAAGCGCTGGTTCCCCATTTACCCAAGGTTATTCCCGTCTTACTCCAGAGTATGATATATGACGAGGAGGACGCTATTCTTCTAGCTGGAGAAGAGGACGATGCGGATCAGGAAGATAAAGAAGAGGATCTGAAGCCACAGTTTGCGAAAACGAAGGGGGCTCGTATGGGCGCGGCCAAGACTGTTGATGGTCAATCTAATGGCAGCGCTCCTGCTGAGGGTGCGAAGGATGAGGAGTTGAGTGAGGGAGAGATAGAAGATGACACTGATGATGACTTTGGTGAGGATGATCCCGAGGGAGAGTGGACGTTACGCAAATGTTCAGCCGCCGCTGTGGACGTGTTTGCAACCGTTTATCACCAGCCTGTGTTCGAAATTATACTACCGTACCTTAAGGAGAATCTTCGACATTCTCAGTGGACGAACAGAGAGGCTGCTGTCCTTGCCCTTGGCGCCATCGCGGACGGCTGCATGGAGACTGTCAAGCCCCATTTACCTGAACTTGTACCCTACCTCATCTCTCTCCTTACAGACCCCGAACCCATCGTCAGGAAGATCACCTGTTGGTGTCTTGGGAGATACTCTGAGTGGGCATCGCTCCTTGAGCCTGCTGATAAAGCACGCTATTTCGAGCCAATGATGGAGGGTATCCTGCACCGAATGTTGGATAACAATAAAAAGGTCCAGGAAGCAGCTGTATCAGCCTTTACCAGCGTACAGGAGAAGGCTGGCTCTAACTTGATACCCTATTGCCAGCCGATCTTGCGACAGTTTGTGATGTGCTTCAATAAATACAAGGACCGCAATATGTATGTGCTTTACGACTGCATTCAGACGCTGGCTGAGAGCGTGATGTCTGAGCTCGCTAAGCCTGAGCTCGTCGAGATCCTCATGCCGGCACTTATCGAGAGATGGAATAAAGTTACGGACCAGTCGAGAGAGCTGTTCCCGCTCCTTGAGTGCTTGGGCTTTGTTGCTTCTGCGTACGGAGACGCTTTTTCACCGTTCGCCTCCCCGATATTTGCCAGGTGCATCAAAATCATATATGACAACCTCCAGGCCTATATCGCTGCGGTCACTAACAACTCCGGCGACGAGCCAGACAAGGATTTCCTGGTGACTAGTCTTGACCTCCTGAGTGCCATCATCCAAGCCATCGATCCACAGAAGAGCAGCGAACTTATTGCCAACTCACAGCCACCCTTCTTCGACTTGCTTTGCTATTGCCTGGAAGACCCTAATTCTGAAGTCCGACTTTCGTCCTACGCCCTGCTTGGAGACTGCTCCATCAATATTTTCCCCCAACTCCAACCGTTCCTCCCCAGTATAATGCCCCTTCTTGTTAAGCAACTTGATCTGGACCAGATACGCGATGAAGACTCCGAGAACGGTCTCAGCGTCATCAACAACGCCTGTTGGTCATGTGGTGAAATCGCCGTCAACCACAAGGCAGGAATGGCCCCCTATCTCGAAAGCTTATACCAGGCCCTCATGATCATCATGAACAACGAGGAAGTCCCCGACTCCGTCAACGAGAACGCCGCCATGGCCCTCGGCCGCCTGGGCCTCGGCTGCTCCGAACAACTCGCGAACCATCTCGCCGAATTCGCAGAGGTCTTCCTCCGCTCCATGGCGAAGATCGACTTCACGCCCGAAAAGGCGAGCTCATTCCTCGGCTTCAACCAGGTGATCCAACAGAACCCCAAGGCGATGGAGGTGTGTTTGTCGGATTATTTCCATGCTATTGCGATTTTCCCGACGAAATCGTTGCATCAGGCGGAGTATGCGGATTTGCAGAGGTCGTTCCAACAGGTTAGCTAGGATTCTTCTTCCCTTCCCCACTTGCCTTTTTTCCCTCCATATATTGGTTTTGCTAACAAGCATGGTACGCAGGTTCTGCAAGGGTATAAGGAGCTAATTCCAGACTTCAACTCCTTCCTTTCATCTCTCCCCGTGGCAGTTTCGAAGAAGCTTCAGACGACATATCAGCTTTAAATAGAGAACATCGACTTTATCCTCTCCCACTCTGGCGGGACTAGTCACAACTGCCAACGCCGTGACACACTTCGCTTCTTCCGCACAAACCCGCCAAACTGCCTGCGTCGACTGGGTTCGCATATTCGATGGGCGTTTTCTTTTTTAATATTCGGAAAAGGGGGTGCTAATAAGAAAGAAAGAAAGACATTCTGTGAATAACTTGTATGTGGGAGAAATATAGATGGTGCGTGGACTTATGGCCAAAAAGACAATGGGTTCAAAAAAATGGCAGGAGAAAGGGAGGCAGAGGGGGTGACGAGCAGAAAACAATCAATAAGAAGCTCTTTTTTTCCTATCGCCTGGCAAAATTTTGTGATGGGGATGATTCAAAGCTTCAATACCATGCGCATTGGGGACTTCGCTTCATGCGGGAAGAGGGAAAGAATGAAAAAGTAAAGGAAGGGAGGGAACTTGTGGCAGTCACACATATTTTGCTCGTTCATATTCTCTTTGTTTCCTGGTGCCTTTTTCTTGTCTTCATTCTCTTCTCTCTTCACTTCTCCTCTCTATAGCGAACTAAACCAACTTCCCCCCAGTTCCATTTTTATTTTATGGCGCATTACATAGGACAGTTTCATGCCTCTTTTTCTTTCTCTCTTTTTTACCTCGTGATCATTTGTTCCTCATTATCTATCTATTCGTCTCTTGTTTGTCTGGTCTCGCCCTTATTTACCTGAACATGAAATATGCCTTTCCCTTCTTCCCCTCCTCCTTCACATTTTCTTGTTTCTTTTTATGTTTTCTAGCATTAGCGCATGGCATCTGCAATCCTCCTCCCTCTCTCTTTTCTTCTATTCTTATTATTTGTTTTTCCGAGAGGCGAAATATTAGGTAGCATTTCTCACGGCCGTTTTCTTTTTTCTTTCTTGTTCCTCCTTACCTTCCTTCCTTTCTTTCTTTATTTTTTACACGGCTCTGCCTCTCCCCCCTTGGATTTCGAAGTTGCTTTCGGAGGAAGGGGGATGGGGGGGGTTTTGTTTTGTCCCAGGCAAAAGGCAAAGGTTATGCATGTAGCATTTTGCGCTGTGTGCGTATCAAGTGAGATGGGTGTATGGATGAGGGTATAGATGATGTGAAATTTGCCTGACAGTGAACAATTCAAGGGCATTGTGACCTTTTGCTGTCTTTGTGTGATATGGGATATAAGCCCCCCTCGCCCCATTTTCTGTCTTTTATTGTCTCTGCTCCTTTCCTACGCTCTGCGCTTTCTTTTTCTTTTTCTTTCTTCGCCCGTTCTTTTTTTTATTAGATAGGTAGATAGATAGATATTAGTCTCTTTTTCCCCCTCCCCCTCGTTTTGAGGATTATTTTGAGGGAAATGTGGTCTTGGGGTTTAGTGGATGCTGAATGGGTCTAGAGAGGTAGTTGAGCAAAGAGGAAAAGCTTCAAAAAGGGGCGTAGAAGATAATTGTAGAAGGGGGCTAGGGAATGTTATGTAGTTGGTAAGCCATTCATTGAGAGGCAACATTGCGGCTAGATAGATTCGAATAGTTTGTCCAAAAGAGAAAGTTTCGGAAAAGTCTATAGAAGATAGTATGGATTATCAGAAATGTCACGTAACTGCTAACCACGGAGGCCACATTGGGGTTAATACAGTTTGCTTCAGAGTTCTGTTGGGAGAAGCACACTGCGTTCAAGATAGCGAGGCGGACAGACCGTGACGCAGCAGGTCCTTTTCTTGACCCAAGAGAACTTGGATAGAGAGCGCGAGAGAAAGCAGGACTCGGAACTACCACGATGCACAGTGACTTCCCAGTAATTGTTCTCTAAACTCATCGGACTTGCCGTTTCCCCAATCCTTTTCAAATTTTCAGTTACCATTTCCACTAGGACTGGGCATGGAAAAGGAATGGAATGGATGTCATGATGGAAGGTCCGCCTCGCGCGCCTTTTGGCATGTTTGATCATCGGTTTCATCCGGAGACTCCAATTGGCGTTGCTTGCGATGTTGCGGCCGTAATTGCACTGTGTGATATTATTAGCTCTGCTTTGGTGGGGAGAGCTTGACAGGGAGATACGCGGAGCCTGTGCAACCACTAGTAAAAGAAAGGGATGTGGGTGCCTGTGATGGTCAAGGCACCTAACAGGAGACTCTTGCTGCAGAATTCTGCGTATCATACCTGGAGATGGAAACTCCTCGGTTTCCGCCCATCTTCCATGCCCTTGACCAACGTACGCCTGTCAACGACACTTGGCAGCGTGTGGTAAAGATAGAAACGGAAAAAAAGGGGAATACGACAGGGGGGCTGATTGCGGCTATGGCTGCCAGCCGTGTCGGGTGTGTTTGCTGATTTGCTGGCGCGTTATCATCAGCTTCCAGGAGCTGAAAGACATGTTGCTCAATCACCAGTGGTCCGTTTGACATCGCGTGAGGAAGAAAATTTCTCGTTCCTTCGCTTTCGGTCAAAATGCTGTTGTTGCTGCCGATTGTTTAAGGGGGTTTGGGGTTAACATGCTCCAGCCAAGCCAGAATCCCGAGCAAAGCACCAGATGCCTGTCGAGTTTTCAGCTGGACATGTCATTTCAGAGAAGAAGTTCACTAAAGGGAATTAGCTCATCGGTCCAAGAAATAGTGACACCCTTGTATCTTTAAACGTTGTTTTGTGTGGTCTCGACCATTGAGGTCGCGATGATAGGCTCCTTTTCAAGTTCCTCCGGGAGAGGCGGAGCACATGATTTTGAGCCGCACCCCAGCTCCACCCTCAAAAACAGCGGCATCTCGACTTATTTGCTGCACATTGAGAGAGAATGCGAGTCTCCTTCCCCCACCCCTTCTCCCGCTGGCTATTATTCTTCACCGGACCCCCTGAACGCGTTGCTGCGACGGACCGACCCAGGACAAAAAGTCCTTCCACTTTCTCTATTCGTGTTAGCATCTTTCAATTCATGACAACTTCCCAGCTGAAGCCAAAAGGGTCAGAGCGTGAAGAAGTTAGTAAGACGTCGCGGAACGACTTCCGCCTTGCTTTCTCAGAACTGCCCTTTTTTGAAACAGCACGAGAGGGCATGCGATCAATTGAGGCCTTTGCACCTGGCGTGCTAGAAAATCCCGCTCATCTGACTCCCATTGTTACACAAGCTTGAGCCATTGCATTTGCAAGCAGCTTTCAAAAAAAAAAAAAAAAAGGAGAAAGTGTGGCAGGGCTTGTGGATGTGTTGGTTCCTTTAGTCGGTCCATCGTAGCCCGTCTCCACCTCCCATTGTTGTGACTCGGTAAGGCTCTGCCAGCTCGAAGGTTGAGCTAAGGTAGTTAGGAGATGATGATGTGCATTGGTGAGCGAAAAACAGTGGGCAACTTGCAAGGGAAAAGAGGCTACTCCTAATTTCGCGTGCTAGCCCTGCGGCAAGGATTAATGTGACGCATCGACGCTTGAAAGACACTAAGATTTATTACTGGGGTGTTTGTCTTTTTCACTAGAGCTGTTTGATACGTTTGTTGAGGATAAAAAGGCTAGCCTAATATCCCGATTAGACTTTAGAGTGCTGACGGCTTCGCAGGGATGGCTACGTGGAAACATCTTCTCTCGAGGTTTCCGCTTCGTTCTCCGCAACTAGGAGGTCAGACCGCCGAGGACGGAAGTTGGAGCCGGCTTTTAAAGTGGACTCAATCACGGCGCGCGAGCCACAACTTTGCTTGTTTCCAAAAGCTCGATCAAAGAAGCAAAAAGGTTTACCAATAGCGAGCAGTCAAGCAACTTCTTTGTTCATGGTAAATCTGCCGAGAAAGCACGGCTGGTGGACCTGGCATAACGTTATGATTACTGTACATGGACGTTTGACCTGGGTCTCATTGATGGCAGAAAGAAAGCCAAGTTCAATTGCAGTGTGATAATATTCGAGACTGCCAGGAGGCTAATGAATAACCACTATCTCCACTCCCTTTAGCGGCTTTTTGATGAGAATTTGCCTTGCAGAAGGCAGATCCCATCAACGGTGGAGCCCAACTTATTCTTTTTTCTCCGCTACAAGTTCCTTCTGATTGGGTGCGGTTGAGACAAGGGAGAGAATCCCTTGGCGTCGGGGAATTCTTTGCGAGAAATGCGACAGGACAACAGTGATAGCATGACGTTGCTCAAGCAGATGGAGCCAATTGCTCAGGTTTCTTACTGAAAGCCATGCAAAGTTTTAACCGGGATGGCGGGATGAATGGCTTCTGCACAAGTTCCTCGGTGAGCTTGGGGGTGTCTTGGATTCCGGCTGCCTGTCACATTGACATGTCTCTGCTCCCTGCATCGATAAAGGAACCCAGGGTCCAAGCAAGTTAGGCAACAGACAATTATCTGTTTTTCCACCATTTACTCTTCTCGACGTGCGTTTCAAACTTTACCGGAGTTAAAATTTACGGCTTGAGATGCTAGGCTGGGAAATCGGCTTTGAGTTTTTGAGATCGGAGTCACTTTCTCCCGCCATGGCGGCTTGGAATATGGACACGGAATTGCGGATCAACCAATTACCCCACGATAGGGCTTGGCAAGTGCCGACATACCGCCCTTCAACTTGAAGAATAACATCTGGTGGAACAACGGCGAAATTGCCACTCGGGGTCGATAGTGCGAAAAGAAAATAAAATACAGAAAGGTTAACTTTCAAGCCGAGCCCTGTGTTCGATGAAACGCGTGATTTCAAGGTTTGTGATCTACATTTTTCTATGGAACTGATTGCTCAGGCATGATTGCACAGCGTCCGAAATTCCGCTCCACCAGCATGGGCATCATCGACAAATCGCCTTAGCGGACCATGATTGTTTATGTCTATACTTAGCATCAGGCAAAGACAGCGCACCCAAAGCAATGGTTGGGACTTGAGGGGATCTGCAACAAAATGTTCCATTCCTCGAAGCTGGATCCATCCACTTCTTGTTCGATCAGCTGACTGGGATATTGTAGTGACATTGGTGGCGTTTATTTTTGCAACGTCGAGGTAACCAGACAAGCTGTTGCATAGCCTTCACCCACAACAGACAAATATACTGGACAGCCCGCGCGGGACATTGGGCAAATGACTTCAAGTGTTTGATGCACAAAAGCCGGCGTTTCGCCTTGGCCAACTCATTGACGTGCAAGACGTCATGTCTGTCCGTCCTCCTTGCCCAGTCGCCCCTATCCTTTAACCATATTCTCTAGAATAGCAGTTGGAACTAGAATCCATGGCGGCGGAGTCACAAAGTTCTCAGCCGCAGTTGCAGGTTGCATTTTCTTTTGTCCATGTCTCTTCGATACTCTCTATACCTACACCCAAGGCAGATTGCGAAACACATTGGTCAAAGGACTGATGTATAAGATTGATGATGCTTTGAGACACCTACACAAACTAAGGCATATCATCAGTAGTACTCTGTACATACATCCAAATACCCCAGATAGGAAATTTTGAGCGGGGTGACCAAGACTGTGTTACCTTTGAAGTAGCTTGCCACAGTCATGTTACATCTTGGGAGATCGGAATCTGCGTCTCACAACATTGGGATCAATTCCAAGCACATGGCACCGGCGTGCACGACGTCTCAGCCTGAGAATCTGGCATAATCGATGCAGGTCGGCAATGCACAGATGCCATCATCGTGGGATCAGTTGTGGGGAATCTAGCATACATGCGAGTCCTGTACTTCTCCTTTGTCACGCAAAAGCAGCGAGGAGATGATCCATTTGCGGAAGGGAGCTTGGCATTTGGTCTTTTAACAGTATTTCTCTCTGCCGAAAGCCACTCCCCACAGGAAAAAGCCACTCGCATCTTCGATTGTTTTTTTCAGCCAGTGCAACGGAAGGCTGGAAAGCCGTTTGCTTCTTCTTGCGTTCCATATTTTCTTTTCCTCTCCAGAAGCGAGTCGCGGAAATTCACTCATACATATCCCTTTGTTTCAAGTTTGAGGAATCAACGCTAGTTTGATGGGTCTCCTTCGCGAGAGGCTCCGAAGAGGTGGATCTTACCGATTAAAATCCGTAAAATAGTATCCAAAAATAAATGCACCGTCAGCCCATGGGCCATGGAACCTTGCAATTACAACGAGGTTATCTGATTGATAGTGGCCAATTGTTAGGAGCTCGCAGGTTTCAAGCCTGAAATCCCCTCCCAGTCGAGGTCCCGACAATGTTCCAAAATGACACACTAAAATGTTGGTAAAAGGTCAACCAATCATATGACCGGGGTTTTTCCTCGCGCAATTTTTCCATCCGACGAATCATTATCGCGCCGTATTCGGGAAGGCTGAGGCTGCATGGCTGACGGCTTTTAGCGATATAAAATGCAGGGACGAAACGCTCTATTTATCATGAGTGGTGAAGAATGAATCAACAGATTCAACACTGAGCCGTGAGTCCATATTCCTCTTTGGGCCGTCCCTGTGGAGCTTTTTTATCATTCCCAGTGACCTTTTTATAGTACGATATTGCATTAGTGCTTGCTAATTATAGTTGTTCGACGCCCGGTCCACCTGCCTCTTCATTTTTTCCCCTGGAGCCTCGGGAGAACTGACTGTGGGAGAGGGTTTAAAAGTGAGATTTGTCTTGAAAACCTGACGGATGGCGGTCAGCAATTGTTCTCAATGAGAGATAAACGGCCTTTTACGTATCAACCATTGCTTTCTCGAGGCCAACGATTTTCAGACAGGCTGCTGGGTGTCTTCCTTAATAGAATTTGATTTCGCTTCATCGATCTTGTTTGACTTTGCTAGTTGAGATCAGGGATGTGCGCAGCTTCCAAGTTCCAAGCTGTTGTCCCCAGCTCGCGTGCAGCTAACCCTTGTTGAAGAGAACCTAGAGCCATATGGGGGGATCAAGGATTGCTGATCGTACTCACAAAATTTACCCTGGACAATAATGGAGCAACTGCATCTTTGTGGGCGGAAAACCCCACCGGCAATTTTTGATGCGCTAAGCCTCCAAACGGTAAAGGCAGCTAATAGTATTTTCAACATCGTTGCAAAGCTCCACCCAGTTGTTAAAATAAAATAAAAAGAATATGAGAAAATTGGCCCCATGACTTCATTGTCTACTGTAATGCATATCCCAACATTTTGAGTTGTTGCGTCGTGAGGTACTTTCAGTGTACACTGAACAGAGGCTGAGTCCTGACAGGGGTAGGTGCGTAAAACGTGGGAAAAGGAGTGTGTGTTGCTGTTTTTAGCTTTTTAAGTTTGGTGGGGAACTCTGTGGAAGGGAAAATTTAACCTCACTTAACGCGGGATTATTTTACTTTACCTGCACCTTGCCTGCTGAGCCTCTTCACGCTAGTCTACCTCTAGATTAGCGTCACTCGAGACAATCCTGTAATCTCAGTTGAACCAAGGTCAAAAAGTGGATCGACTAATCACGACTTTCCGCTTCGGGACGCTTCACAAAAATCGACCATCCCATCGGGGAGGAGCACAGAATTGTAAGACATGGGTAAACCCCATGCTGCTCAATGGCTCCCCATGTTCGATTGTGAGTTTGCCCTTCTCTTGACATCAGAGGTCGCTAGCGGTATTGCTCGCTATTCGATACTCATGATACTTATCACTGGTACCCAGTCAAGAATGCTGGATGCTCGAACCTGTTCCAATGGCTCCGTTTTTGTGGATTCTGTGTTCCCCCAGTTCGCCAGCGGCCTGATGACCCCTGTTATATAACACTGCTTGTGCGAGATTGATCCCATGGATCCATTTGGTGAAGGCGATAAAGCCAGCCAGTCGCTGCCAGGCAGAGATGAGCTAAAGCCTTTATGTCTGCCAGGCGCGGAAGCCGTGAAAATGATGGCTGTGCTATGGTTGAACCGCAAGATTTCTGTTCAACATCCAGAGCTTTGGATGGCGAAGACAAAGGCTCATGCATGCATGCATGACGACAAGCCTAAGCGAGACCTTGCAGCTGTTCGAGAACCGCCAACGGGAATTTCTTGCATTCCAAGTCGGCGACTTTGAGACATGACAGAATATTCCGCATCTACTCACTCCTCCATCCGATACGAGAGCTAAGCAATGTAAACCGGCTCGTGTAGGCGCGAACGTTGTTGGTTTCGAATTCGGCAGGCCATCGTCAAAAATAGAACAGTTGCCCTGCGCCTCAAAGCTTCTTTCTCCTCATCTTTTTGCCTTGTGCTTTCGGAAAGTCCATTGTACCCTGTCCAAGGGGGGTGTTTTGTGAACACTCCGAAGTCCCAGTGTCCTTTTGGCCTCACTTTTGATAAGCAGCCAAGCATGCATGGGTCTGATTGGATCGCTTAACCTTCGCACTGTGGAAACCACGTGATTGGTAACTTTATCTCGATGTGGGTCTAACGGGACGGCATTCGGCATGGTTAGCCAATCATATATGAAATTACTTTTCTGCTGCCGAATTGCGAGTTTGCAACCCAAGTTTCCACTTAACATCGCCCCTTGGAACCCTCCATCTTCAAACACCCAGGAGACTTGTTTCGCCTTTGGGCAAATAATGGAGAATGGACGTGCGCAGTCTGGGGAACCATGCACTTTCCGTCATCACGGTACATTCATCCATCACCCGCTCGAGATGGGTTCAAACTATTACAAACACACCCATGTACGTCACTACCAATCGTAAAATAGTGCTGCCTTCTCTGACTTACGAATAAACGACTGAAGGTCTGGGATTCTTAGAGCATACGTCCTCAAGACGCTAGCACTTTCGTAATCATCTGTACCGCGCGCGCTTCCTCGCAGCCGTCATTGACTTCTTCGCGGAGAATATGGAACCGGGTGGACATGATATTCAACTTTGAGAACAATCGTGGAGGGAGGATTCCCGCCCAAAGCCAGCTGGAGTTTCGGCTATTTTACTAGGATAGGTGACAGGGTACTGAGATTAAAGAGGGCCCGGTGCTATCGAAGTCCTGTCAACTTTGATGGCACAATTACCAGGGCATGAGCAAACACAGGAACAAAGATGCCGGCTTGGCCTTTTTTTGCTTTTTATTTTTATTTTTTGTGCTCACCAGGAGCGCGTCACAGGGCGTAAGGTTGGGAGGCAGACGGAGAACACCAGACAAAAAAGAACGCGTTGAGCCACCAATTTGACGCGACAGACCAGTCAGCAACGCGCACTTGCTTGTGAGACCAGTTCAGTTTGCAGTTTCTTGTATGCTCCATTGCATCTCTGCTAATTGGACTGGATCTCGATGTCTCACCACCAATGTGTTTGTTGATTTTGACTGCGAAGGCCTTCCAAAGCCGATCAAAGCAGGTCAACTTTTGCGCCCATGCCAACCTTAATGTTAGACTCGTAAATGCTAAATTTCCTCAGTCTCCTTGGCGAGAGTTTACTCCGGCTTTGAAAGCGCCTGATAAAGGGTGCAGGAATGCGCATTAAACCCAATATGGCAATTTGTCATTTATTGGTGAATGGTCCCTTGATATTAACAAGGTGGGACCTTGCTGCTGTATTTTATCCAGCACCATTTTTGCGGGCAGTCAGCCTGACGGTCTACCTTGTATGCGGGTTAAATTGTCCGCTTTTCCCATCTCGGTTTAGACCGAAGCACACACCCCTTTAGATTTCCACGGTCATAGAATGCCTGCTATACCGCACCCATGTGGTTTTTCTTGCCGTCCTTGAAGCACCCAATTAACAAAATCCAGTGATGGCCAATCAGACTTCAAGCCCTCCAGCCCACTTGATTAAAGCTTTTCGATCCAAACGAGCTAGAAAGAATAAGTCGGTATCTGCACTCCGATGTGGGGATCTCTCGAATGGATAGAGTATGCACTCTGTAAACACGCTTTTAAGCGGCATATATTATCAAAGTAAGTTTACCATTATCATGATGATCAGCAGAAAGAAGCGACACTCCAGACATCATATCCAATCACACGTTCGAACACCAGGGATTCCCTTTTACCTACTCAATGCAGGCTGGGATCATGATAATGCCTCAAATCGTTCGGTCTAGGTTCTGACCCAATATACCCGTCCTCATCGATTTCCAGAATTGCTGTTAGATAATCTTTCCGGCGAGATTAATAATCAACCGTTGGTTTTAGCACCTTTGGGACGAGAGTAGGCTATGTGTATTTGCGCTCAGATACTCATCTCATGCACGCGCTATGTATGCATGATCTCGATGTGAATGCATGCTCCATACACGCGAGATCATCTCGTCCTACACCATGTACTGTGTGACGTTCTACAACAGTGTCTTCAGATTCTTATGTGCGCAGGCATGACGAGAACTTCCAGAGCATACATCTACATCGACTTTGTATTGTTAGGTCGCTAATTGTTTCATCCCTAGTTCTTTTCCAAATCTACCTGTCTTGATGACACAGGCTGGGATTGTTCCATGTCGTCTTCTTCACTTGATGCCTGCGCGGTGGAAATTAAATCTTCATGCGAGAAGAGGTTAGGTTAAACTCCATGGCGTTTATATAAAATTGTGGGTCCCTTCTTTGCTGACAAACATCCCTGTGGGAAAGGGCTACTTTGGTGTGCAGATGGTAAGTTAGACCCTCTTTGGCGCTGGAGAATATTCCGTCATTCTCTTAGGAATCAGGAAGGATGTCAGGGAAGCACCCCGTCCATTGTCCATAAACAGTAATTCAACTTTTAGGGGGGCGCAATGTCATACATTTTATACGCCAACTTGAAGGAATAGACCTCGGTACATCAATGATGAAATCACAAGCACAGCTGAAAATTCGCAAGCAGGTGAACGCCCTCTCTGTCTCGAAGAGGAGGGTTTCCATCAAAAATACATTGATAGCCCTGTTCTTAATTCCAGAACACATAGCCGATAAACAATGGTGGTCTAGACTAGCACTACTGGCAGTCCCAGTTAAAAAGTAAGCGACCTCGGCATCCCTGTCTCGATGATCTCTTCCCCTAATAATTGCAGTAACCGAGATGCAGTCAAGAAGAGGTCGATCACAGGCACGCTCATCTCGGGGTGTCACAAGGGGTATTCTGCACGCACAGAGAGACAGAGAGGGGCTGCGTTTCTGGATGGATGTTGACACTGCCATGCTGTACAACTTTTTGTGTGTGTGGATGATTGGATCATTTGGACAACCTAGAAGTATGCATGTACATACATGTATATCTCGATAATTTTAGCTTAAAATAGAAATACGCGCATCTGCATTTTCCTCCGCCCTATTTCGTCCCACGTTTTGTGAGCAAGGAGATATTCAGATTGATACACAAAGCACCGCCCACGGATTGGGGGACAACGGCTAGAACATGTGACCTCGGGGGGCAGTGTTGTGTTATGTAAGCTGGGGCCAGCGCAGAGAAGTCGCAGTCTTGGCTCTTAGTAATGCGAGGTCTTGCCTAAAACAGACAGCCATCTGGCATCTCTTTTTTGCTTCTCCCAACGTCTGGCCATCTAAGCCACCCTGAGAACCAGTTCCTGAGGATGAAGTCAGAATGTTTGTGGGCATGCACAGCGGGTGAGTCGATCAACAGGACTCTCTCTCCACACGGTCCTTGGCACCAGTCGATTCGGAGCAACTGTGAGTAAAGTTCCTCCGATGATGACCCTTGTACTCTGTTCATGTACCCAGTACCTGTTGAAAACAGATCGTCTCATCTTTTTTTTTTACTTGGTTCCCTTGAAGATTAATAGGCCTGACAGGTGGGCTGGTGGGCCTGCTTGGGTCCCACTCTTCAAAGAGCCGCTTGAAACTAACATATTCGATTGGACAAGATCGGGATGTGGAACCCCCAGGATAATACTTTTCCCTCCCTTCAGCAACCTAGATAGGCGGTGTCTGTGACGTTGTTGTGATACTTGCAATGTCCAACTTTTCTACGCCCGGATGCTGATGGCACATTTGCAGAAACACGTTTGACAGGCGAGGTGCAATCCTTCTCGGGCGGCTTCTCTACCTTGTTAGACCCGATCCACAGGTTTTGGAGAAGGTAGAGATCAAAGCGGCACTAGATCACTATGGATGGATGGACTTTGATGTTTCTCATTACAAGATCCAGTCAGGGATGGAGGGTTAGCAAGCTCGTGGCAGATCCATCATCCAAGCGACTGCCTGCGACTAAAGTAGCACGGCCTTCGACAGGCCTAAACAGTGACTAAATTAGCCAGTCATCAACTGCTGTATCAACGACCGCTACTCCAGACAAGGGTGCTGGTGGTCTGGTTGACCACGCTACCGCCCACCCACCATCCTGCCCAAAAAAGCTTCCCACCCCAAGCAGCGCCCCTCGCGCTATGCGGTCCCTACTCCAAGCCCACCAGGGAACCAGCATCCTCATGCAGCTGAGGAACCAGGGCCCTGGTTGAGCTTCGAAGAAAGCTCATCGCCTCCATCTGTTTGGTTCACCGACCTCTCGCTGGGCTTTGCACTTCAATCTGTGGTGCACCCGACCATGGTAATAATAATATTTTTTGGGTCTTTTCTGGCACCTGGAACATTTTGGCGTTTAGCCCCCCTTGCCCTGGTGTCAAGGTACTATTGCTCATTGTTCTGATGCATTGTTTCCGAGCCGTCAGAAGAATACCCCGTTTTGTCACCCGCTTTCAGGACGCGGCTTAGTTGTTTTAATCCAGCTCCCCTGTGGTCCCATCCAGTCTCTCGACTCATCTGTTTCATGCTAGCCTTGCATTCCCCAGCCTAGCCAGATAGGAGATCTCGTAACCCCACTCATCATTTGTTACAGCAGCCAACAATTTACCTACTTTGGGAATTGGGCGAGTCCTTGGCACTTGCTTGATACCGCGTAACTTTTCCTGGTGCTTTAGCCTCACTAGGATCTTTAACGTCTCGTGTTTGCCGTGTCAGAAGAAAAGGTTATATACTTCGACGACTCCCCTCCAAACTTCATGCGAATGAGGAACCAGTATCCATTTCGGTTGATCACCCTTCGCCGTTGCTGATCCATTCGAGAAGGATCTTTACATACGTCACAGCTGTTTGTCTGCTTCGAAGTATTCTACACCTCACTCGACATTAAGGCTGCCGACTTGGTTGTGCCTCCCCTTTTGAGTCTATTAAGAGACATTCGCGTTTGATCTAGTTGACACGATGGCTGGACCTGGAGGTGGACCACCCCGCAAGAGCCACACAAAGTCCCGAAAGGGCTGCAAGACCTGCAAACGAAGACATATCAGATGCGATGAAACAATGCCCCAATGGTATGCCCTCTTCTACCCATTAGGGTTATCCGCGATTAGGCGGGGACATACAAAGATAAGGAAACTCGATTTGATAAACTGACTTGACGGACTTGATAGTCGGAATTGTACGAAACATAATTGCCGATGTGATTATATGGACAACCTAGTAAAGCCCGAACCCCCAACGAGCCCGAGGGGGATAGATCTCCGTATGACTCCGGAGATTGAAATGGAAATCGAAGCGTGGTTGAAGACTGGCAATCCTCCTTTCCCGGAGTTGCAACTTACTTCGCGGGCCTTCTGGTACAAGTTTACCCGCACTGATTTGCGGTTGATTCATCACATCGCTGGTCTATCTATCGACCTTCATAGACGTGGATATAGCAACTGCACAGTATGGGCACAAAAGATGCCAATGTAAGAATCCCCCCCCCCAAAACACATATCTCTATCTTCGTTTGCGCATTATGGATTCTAACAACAGTTAAACTTGCAGCTTTCTGGCCATTTCTCTATCCAGTGAATTCGTCATGAGCGCAATTCTTGCGCTATCTGCTTTCCACTTGGCATGGTTGACGCAGAACCCGGATACAGAGAATCTAGCGTACCATCATCGCGGTATCGCCCTTAAGGGCCTCCATGAAGCTATCAGCGCTTTCTCAAGGGAGAATTCTGATGCGATTCTCGCAGCATCCATGCTGCTTTCATGGCAGGCGACTGAATGGCAAGTCTAAGCTTATTTCTATCATTTGAACTTCGAGGCTAACAATTATTATTACAGGCGAAGTTGGGCCTCGTTGCAGCAGGGTGTTTCTACTGTATGGTCTACATTCCTTATTCATTTTTTGTCATCTCATCTTACTAATGTGATGAATAGGTGCTTAACTCTATGGAGCCATGGTGGAAGCAAGAATCGGAGTTGGCAAGATTTATGGAAAGCCAGAGAGCTTTCCGGAGTGCGAGGTCACCGATGACGCCAACATATCCGGGAGGCCTTCCTCAATTTCACGATGAGGACCTAATGAGGCTGGATCGCGTTTGCGCGACCCTGAGGAATATACACCAGCGCCTTTCTCACAATCAAGAACATTACCAAAGGGTGACAGACCTGTTGACCTTTGTTCAGCGGTTGCGCGACGATCTTCCCTTGCAAGCCCCGGAGAAGGCTTTTGAAAGACTTCAACCTCTGCGGACATGGCTATTTTGGCTGCCACCAACGATGCTGAGAGGCAGTGACACAGACCTTGGCGCTCTTGCAGTACTCTCGCAGTTTTACGGTGTTGCACTGGCTCTCGAGCCAATTTTCCCTGAAATCGGCGGTTCTTATCTTGGCACTATGTCTGTGCTGCAGATAGAAGATATCCGAAGGATACTGCACGCCCGGAAGGCCTCACAGCCATTCGCTCCTGAGGTTCAATTGGCGCTGAATCTGATGGAGCTGCCATGCGAAATTGTCGCAGAGTACAGAAGCCGCCTTCACTGGTCGCCAACACCCTCGATGGATACGTACTCACCCGCCACGCAAAGCCCCTATTACCACCTTCCTAACCTCCACCTCCCATCAACCTCCCCAACCAGTACATCCGCCTACTCCGCATATACCACGTCTCCTCTCCATTCGCCTCTTACCCCCGCGATCGTCACATCGCCTTATCAATTGCCAACGATGATCCCTCGGCGGACCTCTCAAGTCTATACTACCTCACCGACACTACATTCCGAGCCAGCGGATGGGAGGTCCGGCTCAATAGACTACAAACACAGCCCGCATGACCATCAGGCTGCTTTCAATCCGGCATATTTGGGAAACTTGATTCATGGGGGCCCTATTATCGCGTCAGATTTTCATGAATCACCAATAAATACGACAGTAGGGTTGGTCGCTCCCGAACTCTGGACCTGATAGCACATGCACTTTCCATTTCACCCCGCAACGAATACCCGTTGCACACAAACAAGAATCACAAAAAAGAAAGCTAAGAATCAACTGTCACACAAGCACACCTGGTTCTTCACATGTTTTCTTTTTTGAGGTCATTCGGCTGAGTCTTGTGTTTTTTATTTTCCGCTCTGTGGAAATCCAGGGATCCATCCGCTAAACGCAACTCCCTTCCAAAACCAAATCACGCCCATCCTTCCGTTTAAGCCGTTGAACAACACCTGGCCTTGAGAAAGCCTTTTTACGCGCCGGAATATATACACCCCTCGACTTTTTCTCGAACTATCGGCCACCGAAACCTGATGTTCTTGTACCCCATCTCACTCGTATTTAACAAGCACAATACCGACTTCTACGCATCATTGGGAATATTTGCGCAGCGATAGCGGGCACTGTTTGCTGTTGATTTTGGTGCCTTGAGGAATACGCCTGGGAGGTTTTCTCGGAAATAACCTCCACGGACCCTACCATACGTATTATAAAAAAAGTTGATGTGGTGGAGTCAACGAGGAGGAGACGGGCCTTGATATCTACGGACCATATCGGCAAAGGTAGTCGGGATTGTTGTTTTTAGTATTCTTTTACTATCCATGTTCCTTTCCTATTTTCCCTATTTATGTCCCTGATGATTTTTTTTCAATTTGGAAAAGGCTCCTTTTTTTCATGCGTTATGATCTCAATTTGGACAAAGACATATTTATAATACCAGCACCAGAATGATACGGACGTGGGATCGCAAGAAATATTCAAAAGCGGAGGAAGTTACTACGAGCATATTCCAGGCGGAATCCCCCGACCGTCCATTCAGGTGAAGCAAATGTTACTTTTACAGAACTGTTTCGAGGTTTGAAACCTGTACTATTAGAATTTTTAAACACCAACCATCCTTGCTCCTTTTTGGCTAGACTGCCTTACTTTTTGTGATGAGTTTTATAAGTCTCATATTTTCGGCTGGCGCCAATACCCGTTTGATGCATTCTATTGGTCTTTTCTCGGTTGCGATCTTTGTTCATATAGGTCATGTGCGAGTAACTATTGCTTCCAATTTGACAGGACTTTTGTCGCCGAAAGGCGACTGCATTGGCTATGTTTTCAACCATGCCCTACATATCCCGTGCACTAATTAGCTTACTCTGCCGTTCTCACAGCATGAACAAACCCCCCTGACAACCTGGCATGATCAAACCGGATACATCGGAGAGGACAAAGAGGGGAGGAATGGAGAATCAATGAAAAAAGAAAGAAAAGAAAAGAAAAAAACTAATTCCGCGCAATTCCTGGTTGTTAGTTTCAACCCCTTAATTTCACCCGTAACTTGTCCCCGCTGTATAAAGATATCGTGTCTATCTATATATATATCTTCTTCAGCAAGGCAGATATACCATGTATATATCTCTTGTTCCTCTCCACTGACACAAGCAGGGGTTTTATTGTTCCTATCTTAATCCCTGGAATGCAAACGGGCTCCTCGGTAAGGGTGGAAAGGTGGAGAGGCTGGAGGAGATAAACCTTGTTTTTGCCGCACGATGACTTCTCTGTCCCTACAGCCAAGACCATATACAAGGCAAGGGAGGGTGCGGGTTGTTATAAAAAATAAAAATTGTCCTAACGTGCATAGATGATATGCAAGAATCCCTGGTCGAAGCAGATGTTGGAATCCTGGGAGGAGCTGGCTGTCTCTCTCCCTCTTTCTCTCTTCTATCCACCCCTCCCTTAAACGGGAGTTTCAATTATCCCGATTTGGGGAATCGGTGGAACGTTTTGAAGTTGATTGAAGGTGATGTAATGAGCTCGTATCTAACGTGAGTGCATTAGCTGAGGGTTATCTTGCTGTTTCTTTTTTTTTTATCTTTTTTGTTCCTTATTTTCTTCGTTTTCGCCCTGCATATGCAGGCTTGCTGATGGTGCTACTTTGGTTGTCTTTTTTTGTTTTTTGGTTGTTTTTTTTGGACACTAGAGTCGAGGATGGGTTGGCTATGGTTTGGAAAAAAAAGTATATCTTGCGTTTTTCAAACTACTTTTTGTGCAAGCATGGCTGCATGGTCTGCATTTAGGCCTTAGCTCCTTGAGGAGGCCCCTCCCTCCCTTCCACAATATGCATAAACTCTGTAATTTCAACGTGGCTATGTTAGCTTCAGATAGCGCTTCTATTTAGTGGGGGATGTGGAAAGCGCGATATTTGCTTGTTTCTCTTTTTTGTCCCTCTCATGCTCGGTTGTTAAGAAATGGCTTGCGAGATTTTGCTATACATATTAGTTCAAGTTGATGTTGTGGAATTTTTGTCGAAAAATTCATTTTTTCCCTCCTTCGTTTGAGATCAGAGGTTTTATTGATGAATGAGAAAAAAAAATATATGTTTCCTGGCGATGAGCTTGCTTTCGCCAGATGTATCTATTATTTCGCGCATCTACTTCGTACTTCGTATCTCTGTCGATGGCGATGTCACTGGTTATTTTTAGAAACCACGCAAAAGCTAAACTAAACGTTTTTTTGCCCCGCAATACCTTTCTTCGCTCTATCAATCATCATCATCATCATCACTTCTTATTGCCACCATCAAAACCCATTGCTTGGAGAGCTGTTTCGACAACTTCTGCCAAATGCTCAGCACTGCTGGGAGATTTGGCCACCTCGTTTGGCAAGGGACGTTGGTTGGTACAGTTCATGCAAGGGGGCCCATGCTTGGCCAAGAGCTGGGAAGAAGTCCAGACGATGCTTGAAACAACCCTGTTGACCTGGAGTTCCCCCCCCCATCCCAACCGTCTAATTTCAAGATATATTGAAAAAATTGATCACCGAGGTATCTCTCTCCCCACAGCTTCAGATTCCTCAGCGGGATGCATGTGAAAAATTGGGTCCTGTCCCAAGCATCCCTGAGGGGGCCAACTGCAAAAAATAAGGGTGGACCTGTTTGCAAATTCCTAGCCATAAAAGGAGGAATTATAGATCCCGACGTCCCAGGGGATGGATCATTGGATCATGCTGCTGAGATTAAAGCTAGTGGGGGCGGAATATTTCTCCTGGCACACCAGCAATGCGTTCAATCGTGTCGGAGGTTTTATGTGCGATTTCGTCCCCCTCCTTGGCGCGTTCTGAAACTTTGATACACCCCGGCCTTCTAAATAATTTATCCACACTTCTTCTTCCCTGGAGGCTGGGGGGATTGCAATTCAATTCATGCCCACTTGTTTTTTTAGCGAGCGGGAACGGGGCGCCGCCCCATCTTCCCTTTCTCTCCGACGATCGCTTCCCTTTTCCGCTACCTAGATCAAAGTCTAAATTTTGGCGTTACAAGGTTTGCCGATGGTCGAAACGTGGTCTGTTCAAGTTATTTTAAAAGGCTAGGATTGCGAATGATGATCCCAGGCTACCCATACCTGCTTAAACTCTGGTTTTCTTCTCACCAAAAAGAAATCCCTCTTCTGTTGAGGAACGGATTCATGGCCAAGACTCGGTTAGTGCATTGATGCTTGCCGCATGTGCTATCCAAGACAGAATTCGCCACTAAACGGCTTTCAAGGACGACTTCATAGATTAAACACCAGCACGAGTCATTTGACTAAATCTGGGACATCGAAAAAGGAGTGGACAGCAGTGCATAGGTTTCTCTTGCAGCAACCTTAAAGGAAGGTCTCACCATGCACAATATGTCACCTGAGCTTGACCGTTGTCGACAAGTTCGGCCAGGGACTGATCCAAGACCTCGTATTCGAAGGAAGATTCAACGCAGAACTTGCCTGATAGCGTGTTCTGTATGAGCAATTTAATTGAACCCCCTATTCTGGATGGTCTGCAAAGGAGGAATTTGAGACTAGGCTCTCTCTTTGCTTCTAGGCTGTTTGGATGGCACGATCTGTGTCTAGCGATTCATGCGCGAGAGGAACTTGACGGAAAATAGGCTCGAGGTCCCCATCCACAGCGCGGGGTGTCTCCTCTGGACGAATTGATGTGGAATGTATGAATATAGGGCGCATTGCGTTCTTCTCTGAAACAATGCACCCTCGCTGTGACCACTGGACTTTGGGAGTTTGCCGTACCTGTACCCGCATGCCATACATTTCACTATCCTAGACCTCTCCTCACTTTCTATTCTTGGGATGAGGGTCGTCCCCACAAGTTCTCTGCGCTCACTTAATGCGTTTGATTGATCCAAGATTGACGACATATTTCCACCGAGTACAAGTGGATAATAATCACACTGTACTTTTTCAAAAGTCTACTTCTATACAGATACCATCTTCGCGTGTTGTCCCCTACATCATCTCCACACTATTTCTCGCATCCCACGAACAATGGACGTTGTGTTATAATCGACGATGTCTGAGATTGTGGGTATGATCAAGCGACTCGCGGCTTCTCCGCGCGGTGAGGTCGAATTTTTGTCTAAGGGAGTCTCTTGTTCTGATGCAGCAGCGCAGAGCAAAGTTATTCTCTCACCATCTGGTCTTCGAGTGTCAGGGAACAGCTAAGATGCCTGTGTCTGCATCCACACCTACTTTTGGGAGCATCCTTAGTTTCATGAGTGGAAGCATGGATACGCTATCCTGAAGCAAGATTCAGGTCGCATCCCTTACAATCTTGCTTCCACTGAAGCCTATCCCAGTGAAGATCTTGGGTATGCTTTAAAAGAGTACCGGAATTTCGAGTGTTTTATATTGGACCCTTTTCCGATACTCATAGTCGATTATTTGCTGTCTTTTACCTTCTAAAATGTCCCCTGAAGGAGCCAAGTGGCCGCATACTTGGATTTGGGGCATGATATTTTTCTTCTTCCCCAATCCATATCTATTACCTCTTCATACAGCTCTATTGTTGATTTGCCTAGAAATGAAGATGAAACTACATTCGATCTCCTGTGGACTATCTAGCATCATTTTACTGGGCATTCTTCTGTCATTCCCACTCAAGGAGAAAGCAGCTATCTTGGATATAGGATAGAAGGATATTCAATATCCAGCTTCATGCACATCATTCTGGAAATTAACATTTGCAGAAATAAGTTCAGGACTCAACTATGTCACATATACTTTTCATCTCCCTTGGAACAATGGATAGCTACATCAAGGGAAATTGTTGCCCCGCCAGCGACCTCCTCCCCCGAGTCGCGGAACCATGTTGTCGGAACTCCATTCAGTTAATAAGGGCCACCAGGGATGTTGGATCTTCTGTGATCGCGATGCAAAGATCCATCTTTGGGGAAAAAGAACCATGTATCTTTTCCTCCCCTGGGCAGCTCCTGATAAGGAGAAAGGCAATTGATATAATTGTATAGAGTAGTAATTGAAGTTCATATAACGCTTTTTCTTCATATCCATTCTCATATTAAGCCCCTAAGAGAAACATGTGATATCAACTTCTTACTGTGAGGTGTGATTGCTGCGTCGGCATGATCATTTGGTACTCGAACCCAGTCTGAATGGCAAAGGCCGGGTATTGGTATGTGGATGTAGTCAGTATATAGGCGCATATATCGATATCCTAACATCATATTGACGACAACAGGAATAATGTTGAAAGAACTTAAAGAGGCCATCAACCACTCTGGCTCAACGTATTTGTAGCACAGATAGTCCCCTTGTATATCCATGACATCAGAAATAGTCTTATCTGGCAAGTTGCTAAAGGTGGTCAGAATGCGGTCCAGAGTAGTCTCCGTTCCAGGATCTCCTGCTGCGCCAGTTGGTTTCCTATACATGCCGCGCGGGTAAGGTGGTTAGCACATAAAATAATATTCTTCTGGGTATAGGCACACATTGCGACGTTGAAACATCACATATCAAACTGAATTTTAAGCAGTGGTGAGAGATACTTACTCGAAATCAGGCCATGGAGGCCAGATGGGCAAGTTGGAGCTTGCGACATTATTCCCACTTATTTCGCTGGTGTGCTTCGCTCAATCCAATTTCTGCCAGTCCCACCATACCTTGTCTAGCCACGTGTGGTAGAGATATAAGAGCGGATCTCCCGGGCTGGCAATAGGATCTAGCATCTGCGTTTGGTCAGCGGTGTCTGCTTCCACCAAGAGGGATAGTTGTAGGGATAGAATACGCCACGTCCAAATGCAGGATCATGGTAGAAAGAAGAAATCATGATGAACAGGGGCAATATCTTAGAGCATGCCCCCTAACATACCAATCCCCCGATCCCCCCATGGCCTCCCGCGTGTGGATTAGCCTCGATACATCGCCATGCACCTACCCACTCAGTCATGGCGTGGCACTTATCAACTTCTGACTGAGCAGAGCTCTTGCTCGACCGATCGCTGAGTCTGCGAGTAATACAATGCTCGCTGTTATTATACATGAGCCCGAGATGGTTCGTGAAGTTTGCAAAAGGACCATCTGTAATGCAACGATCTGTACCAGATCCATCGCCGCCAAACCCGTGGGATGGGTCTAGGAGGACGGAGGAAGTGACGCTTCCTGCGTCGAGTTGTTCTTGCCAATATCTGCCTCTGGAGTAAGCAAGATATGCTCGGTTGCACAGAGTCCTGTGATAAGCGCCACGTGGAAATAACGTATACTTGATGGCCATCATCGCCGCATTCCTCACGGAGAGCAACCTCGTGGGCATGCATGAGCAAGCGATGAAACGGAAAAAACGCCCCCTTTCATCCTCGTCAGTGCCCACAAAAGATCACCCGTAGAAATGGTAATAGAGAATAGGGGTGAACGGGACATTTATCTCGGATATTTAAAGAAAGTGGGATTTATGCCTAACACCCAATGCACAGCCCAAGATGAGACTGGTGTATGGCCTGAAGCTCCTCGAACCTTGAAGTGGCAGCCTCCAATGTCAGTTTTGGAAATTTTTCCATCAGGCAGAGCTCAGCACCAATGTACGCCAGCTTCTCGGAGTCTGTCAACGTGTGCCTTTTTACACGTTAGTTTGATACTGATCGCACCCCACTCTCAGAAAGACAGGTGTTGCAGCGATTACCATGCTTTACGCTGGGCAGGCGTCTCGCAAGGAGCTGCACTGGCTGAATAGGCCCCAGCGAACAGAATGACCAAATAGGTCAAATGAACCATTGTGTCAGATATCCAACATCGCACAAAGTAGAGGCGAAAATTTGGAAGTTGAAGATCGAAGGAATATACAGAGAGCGCTCTTCCTTCATTTATTCGGATTCATTTTTCTGACAATGTTAAAGTCATCTTAGTAGAGTTGCAAAACGCGGGCCATCCTAGGAATGCACGACAATGCCAAGTCGGATTTCCCAATTCGAAATTGAGATGAATTCGATACAACGGAGTCATCTCCGTAAATATGAGAGCAGTTGCTGGCTAGTGCCTGCTGTATTCAAGTCCCGTACAAATTAAATCCGCAGTCGGGAGCATTCTAAGTCAGATTGAAGATATCAATTGAGAAAGAAGTCCGTCGAGGTGATGATGGCGGCGCATCGCAGCTACTTGCCGCGCACTAATCTCTGGATAAGGTTTAGGTTGAATGTGGGGAAAAGCTTGGGGAAGCGGAGCGCGATCCACGGCTAAATTCAAAGGCAAAATTTGGGAGGTTAATTTGTTTCCCTGGAGGTTTTTCTTTCCTTCTTGTCTTCATTCGAGGGATTGGCGAATGAGAAACAGGGTATTACCATGATATTTGAACTGCTATTAATTTGAGGACGTTTCACCAACGCGGGCCGAAGTCCTTCCCCACACGTCTCTGGGTGACCGGATTTTGCTATGATCGGAGTTTCTCCCGCGCTGCACTTCCTTGCAACCACCTAGTATGTTTATTCTATTGCCATCGGGGGCTGAAGCCGTGAATGGCGGGGTCAAGATTTGCAGGGTTGTCATTCTATATAGCGATCGGCGGCAAGTGTGGGTTATGTAAGTACGTTGATTTGCTGTCTGGTGGTTGAAAGCAACTTCAGTGTTGTTTTCGACAAGGCATTTTAGCTGGCAATTCTTCTCGACTACGGAGTAGATTTCAAATTTGTCAATTCCGAGATGTCCTCTGTCTCCAGCCCATGATTGTGATGATCTGCGTCCTAGCGTCCTTTATGCAGTCATCTAACTAATTAAAGTATGATATCAGGGGTTTGTGATTCGTCGGTGGCCAACGGCACTTCCCTCCACTTCTTCGGCCCAACGGTTCTCAACAGTCTGACAGGATGAGAAGGCGACGCGTATTCGCCATTGCACAAATACTCAATAAAGAGTCGTCAAACAAGCTTGTAGACAACAAGCCAAGATATAACCTCAATTATAAGTCCCGAGCTTAGCCGCTCGCGGGAGCTAGATGCGGGGAATGACCATTCCTTCGCTGGATCTCGATCTACTCACGAAAACAAGCACTTTATCCTGCGGGACTAACAAGTGTGATAGGTGTCAAACTACCGTGCACAATTAGCGCTTGAGTCGTGCTAGCTTTAACAAGCCAGCTGATGTGATATCATTCATGGGCATCGGGACGTCAGGATTTCTTGTAAATGTGAACAGCCGACATAATGCAAACGGCGGCTTATCCGACTCCGTTCTCCGGGAAAAGTCACTCTTCCATGGATCATGGTGGTATAGGGTCATAGAAGATGTGTAATGTTGGCGTAAGGGATTGTTTGATTGCAGCGGTGTTGCGTGCCTTTGGAGGTGACCGCTGTCTGGGGAAAGCCCAAGTCCTTTAATTTCGACAAGCTGGCCGACTAGAAACAACCTTGTTCTGACACGGCAGCTGATGCCTTGAAGACTATAAACAAACAAGAGTGACCCTTGCGATGCGCTTGTTAGTGTTGTAATAATATATAGATAAGATCTGATTGGCTCAATCCCTTTCGTTCTACTACTCCATCAATGATCTATAGGGCTGTCGACTCCATCATAACATATATCCTTTCAACCACATTCAGCCGAGGCCATTTAGCCCCAGAAGGATATGAAACTTGTCTTTTCTAAGAGTATATAGTCCACTCGTCCTCGGAATTACCCTCGAGCCCGCTGTACCGAAAAACATTTCGTGCACCTGAAAACCGACAAAACCTTCCTGTTTAACGATGGTTGCCCTCTCCCAGCTATTTTCGCTTAGCCTTCTTATTGTCAATGGCCTTGCACATCCAGGGGAGTCGATCAAACCGGATGTGCTGAGGCGCAGGCACCATCTCAACCATCCTGAGAGACGAAGTCTTGCGCACTGCAAGAGGGATTTGAAGGAGAGCGGATGGATGAGCCATCAGCTTGCAAAGCGACATGCTAGATATAACGAACTCCGCGAAGGAGCAGGCTATGCACCCATTGCTGCCCGCGACTCTGATTTATCGGAGGATCTGTTCGCTCGACAGGCTTCTTGCACCCTTGATCCAGAAGTCACTGAGGGACCATACTGTACGAGCAACCTCAGCATTTTGTGCTTGTTTCATACCTTTGGCTCGTCAAGCTAACACTCTCATTAGGGGTTAGTGGCGAACTTATCCGCCATGATGTCAGACCAGGAGTGAAAGGAGACGAACAGGGTGTTGCCGTACATCTGGACATCAATGTCATCGACGTATCGACGTGCCAACCGGTCACCAATGCTTATGTCGAGCTATGGGGCTGCAACTCTACGGTATGATACCAATTGGCAACTTTTCCCGATCTTCTTATTTCCTTGGCGACTTACTAACTTTATTATTCTCGTAGGGCGTCTATACCGGCGTGGTTGCAAAGGGAAATGGCGATGGAAGTGCTTCCGAGATCGACAACAATTCGCTGCGCGGCATACAGCCTACCGCCGAAAATGGCACAGCGTCATTCATCACTGTTGTCCCTGGTCATTACGTTGGACGAACAAACCACCTCCATAGTAAGTCCATCTTGTGTTCTCCTGCGATACCTCAGGACCCTGTGTTGGGAATAGTGGTTATTGACCCTCTTTCCACAGCCATAGTCCATCACGGAGCCACCGAGCTGCCAAACAATACCATTACCGGAGGAACAATCTCCCACGTCGGTCAATTTTATTTTGAGGATGGCATCCTTGGGGCCGTCGAGCAAGTAAATCCTTATGCTACGAACACGCAGGAACGTACCCCTAACTCCGCAGATTTTCTCCTTATGATGGGATCTCAGGGAGGCGATAACCCATTCGTCACCGTCAGACAGATTGGTAGTAACGTCGCTGATGGTTACTATGGCACCATTGACGTTGGGGTCAACCCGCAGGCCGTGCAAACGCCACAAGCCGTCAATAGGTGGACCGCAAATGGCGGTATTCCCATCCCTGGTTCCATGTGGGAAGGGTATCCATGGACCAAGAAAATCAGGTCATTACTCGGCCTGTGAGCGACTGAATTGAAGGAGAACAAGATGGGAGTTGTGGCGGAAACAACTGGAGGACACAAGTTGTGGTGCGGCAAGCTGTAGTCAAAATAGCTTGAGAAATGAAGCAAACAGTATCTTCACCTTGATGACGGGTAGTCCACGAATCGTATTCTAAGGCGGGAGAGTAAAATATAATAATCGGTGATATCAGATGCCCTGTGTAGATCATCTCGCTTTTGGGCTGGAGACACCGGGTAATGTGAATATTGCACTCGAGTCGATCGTTCGACATCCTTTCCTCTGGGACAGCAAAAGGCTTGGCGCGGAAGCGTGAGTTTGGCATAACTACCGGTTCGACGGCGTGCCGATGGTCCGGATACTATTATAGTATAGGTTGTAATTCTAGGCTCATGTCGCCCAAGGCCATACTCACCGTGCCCCATAAGGTTATGAAGCCGCTGCATCTCCGTACCCACAATGACCTAATGTCAAGGGGGGTTTTTAGTTAAGTTTCTGGGCTTTGATATATGATACTTCAAATAGATTTAACAGCACTCAGCTGGCACGTTTGGCGTGTGCATAAGTTGATATTCTCATAGCATACTTTGGCGTCGGAGATTGCAATAGTTTTAGCTGTGTGAAGATCGTATTAAGGTATTGGATTCCCCAATGTGCCCTGGTTGGTAGATTGTCAATCACAGATACGGAGCTCTGAAATTTGCCGGTTCTTAACCCCGCTGTTGTGAGATCCCGGGTAGCCAGCTTATACACGGCTGGAATGCGACAAGGTCTCTCCTCCCTTGACGGATTCGGGTGAGAAGGGCGAAGCCTCAGGCGAGTTGGTGCGCAAAAATGTCGTCGCGGGATGCAATACCACGGTTTCATCAGTCAAGTACGCTGTAGTTAACCTAGGTAGTTAACCGCAACTGTGGGTGAAGCCAATATGGAGCAAAATAATCCTCCCTTGTCAATATGTACGCTTCTGCTGCTGCAGGGATCGTGGGACGAAGTGAGAAACTAAACATAACGGTTGAGAGGGGCCAGACATAAACAACGGTGCTGGGAATTGGAGTTCAGCAGAATGCTCAGGCGGGAAAGACTAGATACCTCCTATCAATGAGCTGAGGAGGAGGAGGAGGAGGAGGTCTGGATAAAGAAAGCTTTGTCCTGAGGCGCTAGTCTCAAGTTGGCTAGTTTACATTCTAGCTGCAGACATACTAGATTAGGAATAGCGTCATGTTGACCAATTGACATCATCTTCAACTTTGGTTGTTGGCCTCCCAACACTGTACACAGGCCTTCAACAAGAGCTACCGACACCCCATACAAGCCTCTTTAATGAGTATCTAGTTGGATATTTACAATCTCTTTATTCCTACACCCAGGTGGAACACCATTTTCTTCGCCTTTAACGAATTGCCTATATCGTACTTAAGCATCGGAGAAGCGCAGCAGCCATGGCAGATTCAGGCGGATGGAGCACCATTGAATCAGATGAGGTGCGTTGGAGCTCGATCCTTTCCCGATTTCTGAATCTGGCAGGATCAATTGGTGCATAAGCGCAGCTAACATTACCCTCTGCAGGGCGTCTTCACAGCTCTCATCGAGAACCTTGGCGTCAAGGACGTCCAGTTTGAAGAGCTAATATCTCTCGATCCAGACACAATCCGTTCATTAGGGTATGCATATCCATATCCGCTGCTTCCCAAATTTCCCCTACTTATCCCACTGCGTCCACACACACCACCAGATGCAAAACCCACTAACACTTCATCCTCTCTCGACAGCCCCGTCTACGGCGTAATCTTCCTCTTCAAATGGGTCAGCGGACAATCGCGCTCCGCCTCCTCCCCTCAAGACGGCACCTTTGACCCCGACGCGGCTGAGAACGGCCTCTTCTTCGCCGCGCAAACGATCCAAAACGCCTGCGGCACGCAAGCCGTGCTCTCCGTGATTCTCAACCAAGACTCCTCCACCTCCACCTCGTCCGCAGCACCAGAAGACACCCCACCCCCACGAATCGACATTGGGCCCGAACTCCGCTCCTTCAAGGACTTCACAACGGGCTTCCCCCCCGACCTCCGCGGCGAAGCACTCAGCAACTCCGCTCAAATCCGCGACTCACACAACGCCTTCGCGCGCGCCTCCCCTTTTGTCGACGAAACCTCTCGCCCACCACCCTCCGACGAAGACGCCGAACTCTACCACTTCATAGCCTACACCCCCATAAACGGCACCCTCTACGAACTCGACGGCCTCCAACCTTTCCCCATAAACCACGGGCCCTGTACACCCTCCACATTCCCCGAAACCCTAATATCCGTCCTCCAACGCCGCATCGCGCGCTACCCGGCGGGGGAAATACGCTTCAATCTCATGGCCGTCGTGCGCGATCTGCGCATCCGCGCCCAGCAAATTGGCGATGTGGAGATGTTGGAGCGCGAGACGCGCAAGCGACGTGCGTGGGCGTGGGAGAATGCGTTGAGGAAGTGGAATTTCGTAGGCTTTATTGGTGAGGTTGTTAAGGGGGTGGTAGAGCGGAAGGAGAAAGAGGGTCAGGGAGAGTATGAGAAGTGGGTGGAGGGGGCGAAGAAGGAGACTGTGCGGAGGTTGGAGGGGAGGAGGGCTAGGGGCGGTGGGGGAGACGGGGATTAGTTGGTTTTCTTGTTTCTTTTTTTTTCTTTTTTTTTGGGAAATGTATTATTTTTCGACCGGGGGAGGCTTCTTTTTCCATCTCTTTGTGATATATTTTCTAGAATATCATCATTTCGAGGTATAAAAAAAAAGATATCTACGTTTGCCAAGTTGAGTGTTCCTCGAATTTGAATTGCTTTACGGGGACCTGTCCAGAAGGCATTCACAAATGACCAAGAACTAAGTAAATTTCCTTCCCATTCATAACTAACTAACTATCCTAAAACTAAACAATTTACCATCTCATCAACATATCAAAATTCATTCTATTCCATTCCATTCTGTTACATATCCATTCATAACCCAAAAAAACCCGTAATAAGTTGAGTAAAGACAGTCCCTACCCCCGCCCCCCTTCAGGTCGCTAATACCCTATCGTATAGATGCAACGCTCAAAATAAACAAAAATAAAAAGCAATAATAACCAAGAAACACGACGGAGCTGAGAGGGGTACCCTTTCCCTCCCTCTCCGAAAGCTGTAAAGATAACAGTAGTTCTGTATCCAAAAATAAAAAAACAAAAAAACTCGCCTGCACATGTTGAAATGCTAAGAAAAGAAATGAAAAAAAAAGGGCAGTGAGTTCTCCGAAACAGGCTGAAAAAAAGAGAACTTATCAGTAACTCAGCAGATGTTGCTTTATACGCGGCAGCATATTAGCAGGTAATTCCTCCTCGGTAACCAGGCCAAAGGACAATGCATCTGCGAGGAAGAATAGAGCGCGGTCCTGCGCGTAGGCCAAGTAGTCGAATTCATCTGGTCCTTCTGGGTCTTCGGATCCGCCGTTGCTTGATACGACGGATGATTCGCCTGCGTTGACTCCTGCTGGAGGGTTTGGATGGTGTTTCTCATCATCTCCAGTCGTCTTGGCTTCCTCTTCCTCATCGACGCTTGGAACCTGGGCTTGCACAATCCCCCATGCAACCCACTGCGCGGAGCTGGCGGCACGCCATATATGGGTTTCGCGCATGAGGCGCTGTAATTCATGCTCGATAGGTTCCTGCTCTCGATCCTCGAGTTCTAGTATGGTACCTTGAGAGGGATCATAGGTGTCGAGACTAAACTGGTTTGATACATAGGGAGGGTTGGCTGGTAGAGGTGGTGCGCCGACGGTCACTGGACGCATGTATGGTGAAAATGATGATGATGGTGGTGGAGGGTATACGGGGTTAGGAACGTGAGCCAAGTAAGCACGCAGAAATCGCTCCTGTTCTTCTGGGCTGGGATAGTCCTCTGTGTTGCATTTCCATGGCTTCGATGGGTGGTGGTAGTCGTAGCACCATTCCGTCTGAGAAAACACTGTGAGACTAGAACAATTGCATTGGGGGACAAGCTACGGGGCAGAACTTACAAAGTGGTTGGAAAATTCAAAGCCACGCGTATTGGCGGAAGCGTACTCAAAGTCGATGACTACGAGCTGTTTGTGCTCGTTCTTCGGGAGCAACAGGGGCGATTCGCCGCTAGGTTCCAGACGGAGAAGGTTACCGTTTTGCGTCTGGCCATATAAGTCAGTGTATCGTTTGTATAGATGAACAAGAGAGGGAATCTCACATCATTATGCGCAAAGATTAGGCGGCGCTGGACAGCAGAAGGACCACCAGAGGCTGTCTCAAGCCACTCGCGATATTTCCCAACAATCCTACGAAACTCTGGCCAAGGGATACCACATACAAAGCCTCGTTCCCTCCAGGCCGCTTTATCAGGACCAGCGGACTCCGAAATGACCTTATTGTCAAGCCAGGAAATAACTTTCTCACAACGGTCAAGCCACTTATCCCAGTTATTCCAGACCTGTGGACCACCTTCTCTCTCCTCGTTGAGCAAATCGATACCATCATGCAGTTCTCGCATACGCTTTGCAATCTGCTTTGATGTCTCTGGTTTTCGCAAATCCTGAGTAGTCAGCGTGCGGGCGTTAAAATACTGTTCGAAGCGGCCATTGTTGAATGTGCCAAGGACACGGGGTCCGATATTTCGTTTGCCCAGGCGCCGCATAACTTGGAGTTCCTTTTCTCTATCGATCAAGTGTTCGACTTGCGGACCATAAACTCGCAACAACAGCTTCCTAATTTTTTTTCTCAGCATTAGCCTCAGCTAGGCACAGGTGCGCCATATACAGAGATAGGTTCAAGTACTTACGCAGGAGGTTTCCTCAACAGGAGAGACGTAGAACTACCCGCACCCGGTTCGTAAGCCAGATTATTCGGCGGCGAGACGACATAAACGGCATTCGTTAATGCGCCGCTAAGGCGTACGACACTAATATCAGCGCCCATGTCCAGCGGAATCCGTCTCCAGCCTTTGAACCCCAAAGTATGGGTAAGACGCAAGATTTCCGCTTTGAAAGTAGCCCAGTTGGGGTCCAGATCCCTGACACGCACAGTAACACTAGGACCGACAAGCCAAGTACCTTCCGCGTCATCGCCCGTATACATTAGGGTCTTGGTGTTGTCCAAAACAACATCAGCACTGGGGACGGAGGCTTCAACATCAGCATAGTCGGAATCAGAAAGAGAACCCCGTCGTAATCCCTTGCGTCGAAGAGAAGTTGATGATGACTTGCGGCGGACTATCGAAGCTGTGGGGACAGCGGAGGTTTCTTTGCTACTGGCGGTGTACTGTGCGAGGATTTGCTCCAAGTTGTTCAAAGCCGCTGATCCCTCTGAGGTCTGCGAGTTTCTTCTCCCAGCAGTGCCCGCATCGTTGGTAGAATCGCCGGAGGCAACCTCATTCGTGACGGCCGTAGTCGCCTTAGTCTTTTGTTTGCGGGTGGCGCGCTTCGATTTTTCGTCCTGCAGCCAGTCGAACACCTTGACGAAGAGAGAGTGCTGAGTGTACAGGTTCTCGGCCTGAACATTTGGTTGTTGCACTGTGGGTTGAAAAGAAGACATGGGGTTGTTGTCATTGTTGTTGCTGATGCTGGCAACAACTTCGTCTTCAGGCGCCCCAGCACCGTCAAGTCGGAGACTAGTGATTTGACTGCTAAGTGAACTCAGAGATGTGGACGACCCGTGAAGTGATTTCCGCGCTGTTACCTTCTTTCCCACACTGGCGCGGTGCTGCTTTAGAAGTACAGGCCGAGCCTCAGCTTCGCCTTCGGCTTCTGGTGCTGCTGTTCCCGCTGCGTGGCCAGAACCGTCCCCGTCCAGAGACTCAGTTATGGAGTCCATCTTATTTTCTACTTTGTACGATCGGTTAGTAAGAGGCCGTAACAAAAGAGAAGCATGAGTTCTAGATTGTTCCCTGTAGGAGCAGATACAGAACAACTGTCCGGTTGAGAATCATTGAAGTTTGACTGCCAAAGCAGGAAAGAGCATAATAGGCAGCAAATAAACACCATCCGCGCATACATATTCAATGAAAGCGTTCAATGAAAGCAACCACGACAAATTGCTACACCAACATCAATGCAGACCACCAGAAGCTAGGCTGCAACCCAAGAAGAGAACAGGATAATCCATCACAAGAGCAAAAAAACAAAAAAAACAAAAGCCAAAAAGTACATAACCCAAACCGAAGCAAAATACAACAAAAAAAGAAAAGACAAAACGCTACCTACCATGGCCATTTGACAGAATCCCATCCCTATCGCCATCCCTCTCGTCATCGACTGCAGCCGGCATCCTCGATCAATCCCCCGTCAGGTGTTCCGCCGTTGCCACCCAAGTTCCGTTTTTGATGCTTGCTGTCTTTCTCCACAAGGTTCAACAAGCTAAAAAGAAAGGGTTACGAACATGAAACTGCTCAGTTTCGTCGATTTATATTCTTTGTATATTATGAACAAAAAACCGAAGACAATAGAGAGGGAGGGGGAAAATGGCTTGTGTTCCACTGGCGGGCGGTGGGGACGTCCAGGAACCACCATATAACACCTTTTCCTTTTTTGATCTCCGAATTTCGGGGAGGACAGACAGAACCAGGAAAAAAGATACGTGTGTGACGAGATAAAAAAAGAGAGAAAACAATAATGAATAAAGATAGAAAAGAAGCAATTCTGAACAGGTTCTGCTTCCCTTTGACAATATATGGCTGCTTGCAAGTCTCCCTATTATTCACTCAAGGAGAGATAAGAAGCAACAACCAAAAAACAGGAAAGTCACAAGATCCAGCCAACCAAAAAAAGCAGGGAAAAGACAGCACTGCTTTTTATTATTATTGGAAAGCTCCTTATTCTGGAATTTCTGAACAAAAATAACTGGAAGAGAATGGTTTGATGATGTCGCCCGACAGCTTTTCAAGAGAGAGAGAGAGAGAGAAGAGAGAGAGAGTGGGTTGGGGGGAAACTCGGGGTGGGAATTTTGTGGCAAAAGGGAAAAATTCTTGTGTGATCGTTTCCCTTCCCCCCGGCTCAAGGCACACAAACACACACCCCTTATTAAAATGCCTTATCAGGCACCACAAGCCAATGCAACATCATTCACAGAGCAACAAAGCAGTTGATAGTAAGATAACACACGCACAGCTCGAGGAGAGAGTGAAATGGCGCCCCCCCATACTCAAATAAGATAGCAATTCTAACAACAATAAAGAATCATTCTTCTTCTACTACTTCTCATTTATTTCCCTTTTCCACAAGTTGTCATTGGGGAGCTGCCAAAAAATAAAAGAGGCCTCTCTATCAAATACCCTGCCCTAGGCCCCTAGTAAGAGACATGTGAAGTCTAGACCCCCTCGTCCCCTCTCCCGGTAAACTATCCGAGGATTTCTTTTAAGCGGAGAATTCCCCAAATGGCGCTAACAACTCTAATCCCCTGTTAGACTTGTAGTTCTAAGAATCTCTAAAGCAGCAATCTACTAATTTGTATATAAATTCACTGACTATCCCTTTTTTTTATGATGTCAGCTTCAAGATCTCTCTCTCTCTCCCCTCCCCCCCCCACCAATCCCCCAGGACTTGGGGGGTGGGAGCTTGCAGTGTGTTGCGGAAATTAGGATCCTATGGATGGATTGGGGGAAATAGGGTTGGCAGCCATATAGTTTGCTCATAGTGTGCTCTTGGCTTGCTTGTATCCCTGCAGCCTGCTGGAAAAAGTTTTAGATTGCATGCATGTAAATGTATGTGCTAAAGATGTACGTACTCTGCAGTGAGATAAGAAAAGCATAATGCAAAAGATGGGAGATTATCAGAGTTGAAGGTGTTTTCTATTCGATGGAAAAGTAGGTTGTATACACGACAAAAACCAACCATTTACTTCTGACAGCACACACAAAAGTCATGCCCCGAAATCAAGGGAAAAAGGGCCCAGATAACAACATGCCAAGAGTGGAAAATAAATAAAAAAATATAGCAGCTTCTACCATATTTCCCCCTCCCAACCCCCTAACTTACAACTTCGACCCCTTACCCGACACCCTATTAAGCTGCAACGGATCCTGCTCCTTCATCCCATACCTAGCCAACAACTCTACAGCCCTAGTCCTCTGGGCCTGGATACGCGTCCGCAACGCATCGCCGCGCTTATTCTCATTCCTACCCAGTTGCAACAGATGGACTTCATCGGGCCCATCGACAATACGCATCGTGCGGCCCAGCGCCGTCTGATAGGCCAGAGGTGTGTCCTGACTCACACCCGCACCACCATACGCCTGCATAGCGCGATCCAGCACGTCCATCAGCATGCTAGGAACCTGCACCTTGACCTCAGCAATTTCCTTGAGCGCGGTACGCGCATCGCCCTGATCAATCTTAATAGCAGCATTCAACACCGACAAACGCGCGGTGTCGATTTCAATTCTCGACCGCGCCACGCGCTCGAGCATGATGCCGTGTTTGGAGAGGAGTTCGCCAAAGGGTTTCTTGGCGGGGTCGTTGAGGCGCGCGAGGAACCATTCTAGCGCTTTTTCGGCGGACCCGATGGAGCGCATCGCGTGGTGGATGCGGCCGGGCCCCAAGCGACCCTGGACGACTTCGAAGCCGCGACCCTCGCCTAGGACCATGCTGTTGAGAGGCACGCGGACATTGTCGAATGAGATGTGGCCGTGGCCGTGGGGCGCGTCGTCAAAGCCTAGGACTGATAACATGCGGTGGATGGTGATGCCGGGAGTATCAGCGGGGACGAGGATGACGGACTGTTGGCGATATTTGTTGGGGTTGTCGGGGCTCGAGCGGCCCATTACGATGTAGATTTGGCAGCGTACGTCGCCGGCACCGCTGGACCACCATTTCTGCAGTGGGGGAAAGGAAAATTTAGGTTAGTTTACTGCTATCTATCTATCCAAGTGGATGGAACTCGATGAATCCGACATACCTGTCCGTTGAGCACCCATTCATTGCCCTCCCTGCGGATGCTGAGCTCGATGTTCGTAGCATCCGACGAGGCAACTTGAGGTTCCGTCATCAAGAAGGCAGATCGAATCTCGCCGTTCAAAAGGGGGGTGAGCCATCGCTGCTTCTGCTCCTCCGTTCCGTATTTCGCGAACACTTCCATGTTGCCAGTGTCCGGGGCAGCGCAATTGCATGCCTGTTTAAGTAGGATTCACCCCGTCAGTTGGAGATATTAAACAGAGATAAAATGTGACAGGCAATGGCCACATTGAATATCATGATAATAATGATCGAAATTGCATATCCTCACCTCGCTTGCAGTCATACTCTTGCCCAAATACTCCGCCATAAGGCCATACTCCAAATTACTAAAGCCGGCGCCTTCCTTGAAATGATTCTTGGGCAAAAACATATTCCACAATCCCAATTCCCTTGCTCTCTTCTTCAGGTCCTCAATGACGGAGGGGTGGCTGCCGAAGCGACCCTCGACGGTGTTCTTAGCAGCATCGCCGGCCTCTTTGATCTGCTGGAGGTAGACGGTGTCGGCAGGGATACATTCTTCTTCGACGAAGCGCTCGACAATATCGAGGGTTCGCTTGGCACGTTCGCTGACGAAGGGGCGGGCGATGACGGGGATGCGCTCGGAGGCGGGGATGTGGCCCTTTGCATCGTTGAGGAGGTAGGGGACGGACATGTTGGGTTGATGTTCCGTTTCAGGTGGATTTCGTGTGTAAGTTGGTATAGCAGAATGAATATACTAGAAGGGGATTGAGGGTGTTTATTATTGATTTAAATGGATATGTAGTTTACAGGGAGGGAGGCAGCGCGGAGGACAACACAGCTCGCTCAGACCACCGCTTCGTCTGCTGCCGTTGATGAGCGAGGGTGAGAGAGACTTGCCGAGGCAACTCGAGTCTGCTGGAGTGGTTAGCCGCAGCTTCCCCACGCCAAGCCTGATTAGGTCAGCACTTGCTGACCTGCCAGGCAGAGTCTCATCGGGCCGAACAAGATCCAGCCATTGAAATCCCATTCCTTTCCTTCCTTCGTCGTGCTGCTGGCTATACCCTACATTATGATGCTCAGAAGGAGGGCTAGAAGGATCATAAATCAGGCAGCCTAAATACACATCATTGCAGGTACACACACATCAAAACTCGAGATGCTGCTGAAAGAGACCTTCGGGAAACAGCATCATCCAAAGGGAACATTGAAATAATGCACTTCAGCCACTCTTTTAAAACCACAAACTCACCCCAGTATCACAACTGATCATCAGGGGAACAAGTAGAGCTGTGTCATTATCAATGGTCGAGCGAATAGACAGGTTAATGAGTTTGTCACATCCTCCCACATCGTTGTTGGCTATATATGTATGTCTCACACCGCGGTAGAAGCAGACATCCGCGGCCATTTTGTACATGACATTAGTACCGAGCCCACATGTCCTTTTGTGCATAATGCGGGCCCCAGAATTTCCCCAATGACCAAAACACCCATTCTTCGAGAAATCGCTTCTATCACCTCGGAGTTTTCCCATGCAGGCTTAGTCTCCGTTCTCGAAATCTCCCCTTCTGCCTATAGCATTAGTTTAGAAGAAAGAGCCATGATCCACTAGAAAGGCCCAAGGGAGGGGGGGCCTTGGCTTCTAGAATCTAGCCCACCGCTTTACCTCCTCGTTTGGAGATTCGGACGTATCCCGCGCAACGCCACGTTGGCTGGGCATGATAATGGGCGTGAGAAAGAAAGCTGGGCTTCTTGCCAGCTCGTTCATGGAGCTTTGTGGATTCTTGGCAACTAATTCCCCGCCCCCCGGGGGATCTAGTCTCAGTGGTGCCTACATCGCCAGCCTCTGCCTTTGGACGATGAAGGGGCTTACTGAGTGAGGCGGGGGACGGGGGAGACTGATAGATGAGAAGGTCTGCAGTGCAATAATGATACCAGAACAAAGCAAAATATGCATCTCTTCTTGCACCATCGATTTCCTCGGCATCCGAAAAATTAACGCCAATTCCTCCCAAGGCGGAAAGGTAGCGAGGTGAAATGCACTCACATACCGCGGGTCTCTCGGATCCTGAGTCCCATCCGCGCCAGATCTCGTAAGTTAGTTGCAAACTAACTACCTTGGCGTGATTCTGTAAGTAACCAGAAACTCAAAAATAGGGCCTGGAACTAGCTTCGGCTCAATACGAGGAGATGAAAAAGAGCCTGCCGAATCTCGCTTCGGTGTTTTTCTCTCAGAGTTTGTTTTCATGCATGAATTAGAGTTCACGCTGTGAACAGGTTCTCGACACGCGCGTTGATGCTACGTCTTGGAGAGCCGTGTGGTGGTTTGAGGAATAATATTCGGGTGTTTGACATCTTTGTCGCCAGATTACCCTGCAGTGCTTCTCCAGATCTCCAGCTATCGTGGACCAAAGATGCCCTAGGTACTACCTAGGTATATATGTATTTTAAAAATCCCTCTGTCCAGCGCCAACGGAGAGATATCAGGTCTTATTACAAAGCACATCTCATATCTACCTAGGTACGTATCATAGCTCATCATCTAAATCTAGGGTTTTCCTAAATCTGGGGGGGAAAGAAGAAAACCTGGGGTAAACTCTAACGCACATGTCCCACCCACACAATAATGCACAGTGCACACAAAATTCGCAAAACTTCCGAAGAAACAATTCAAGCTAGTCCTTATAGAGTATATGGACTAAATTACAAAACTAAGGAAAGTACCGAGACAAGGCCCTTGTGTGGATGACTTCGGCGTTATGTGTCTCATATTGTTCAGTTTTGGCTTTACAAAGTCCCGAGAACCGGCATTGTGGAGAAGAGAGAGAGAGAGAAAGAGAGCTTTCGAGAGCGGGAATACTAGCAGAGTTGTGCCAAAGGGGAGTTGGCGGGGCGTTGCGGAAGTGCGTGACGTTGGATATACAAAACATCGCCTGTTCGCGCTCTGGAGAAGATGGGGCTCTGTTTAAACTCTCCAACTGCCCATAGAGACTGAAGCTCTGAGCAAAGGAAATAATCACTCCCCCATTGATTCTCCCATTTGGCTCCGTATTTCCTTCTATTTGTAAATCGGCTATTTTTGTTAAGCAGTTGAGCAGTTTGGAAAAAGTTTGCTGCTTTTTCTTTATTGTCTATTATCTTGATTTGCGAGATACTCGCTGGATTTGTACGATCTCCACAGAGACAGCACAAATTATGGCATCCTCCCTCGAAGAAGACTTAGAGCTCCTAATGAGCGGAGGGGAATGTCCGCCTCGCCCACCAGCTCTACCCTTCGACAACGTTATCCCTTCCCCCGCTCAACAACAGCAGCAGCAGCAGCAGAAACCACAATATAAAACACCCAGACTGAACCTGCGAAAATGCAGATTCAGCTCCCTCGATACCCGCGACCTTCGGAGCGAGGATGTATCTCTTCTAGTCTCGCGTCTATCACAGCAGAGCTATCTCGATATACAGCAGCGACACCAGCAACAGCAGCGCCAGCACCGCCGACAGCAGAACAGAGCATCACCCTATGCATTATCTCCAAGAAGCAGCAGCAGCAATAGACGTCTCTCCCTCTCCTCCCGCATATACCCCGACCTCAAGCAGCGTCGAGCATGGCCGAACCTTTCCTACCCCTCCTCTCATTCATATCCCTCCTCCTCCTCTTCTTCTTCTTCTTCGCCAACACAACCTATCACGCCTTCAACGCCCATGTCACTAGACGCATTTCTCACCCTGCTAGATCAAAGCGATGAGTTGCGCTCGTATACGCGGCGGATTCTGGACAAGAGACCCCGCGACAGCGGCAGCAGCAGCGGCGGCAGTGCTCATTCTTCGTTCTGTGCCCAACAGGCGACGGGGCGACATCGCGATCCTTCTTCAGGCGCTGGAAGATATCGGCCTTCGCCACTCTCATCAAGTGATGATGACGAGGAGATGAAGTACACCTTCCCTGGTCCTCAGACAATAATACGTCCCGCCAAGGTCCAGAATTATAGCAGACAAGACCAAGAGGAGCGCACGTCTGCATTTTCCACCTCGCCAAACCTCTTGCCTAGTAGCAGCAGCAGGAGTGGCAGCAAGGATGAGATGCCTGAATTCCGGCCCGCGTTGTCCTGGTTCAATGACCTGCGTATGACGAACCATGAGAAAGATTTCTTCGAAGAGTTGTTCACTAGCGAGGATGGGGCTGCTGATACTACTAGTTCTAGGGGCATGTCTGTGCAGATGACGACTTGTGGCATGGGTGCTGAGATGAGCAGCGGGCTGGCGTATTTGAATGAGAGGAGGGGGTATCAAGATGTGGCGGAAGTTTATATGGGGAATAGATTGTTTTTCGATGATGAGGAGGAGGAGAGTCTTGGATCACCTAGTGTGGAAAATGAGCAGGGCCTTCAAGAACGAGAAGAAGGAACTGGTGAATCTAGCGCGACGCAGCAACTAGAGATGGACTATCATCACTCTAGAGCTGATTCAAACGCGGACAACAACAATATTGACATCGACATGGACATCCCCATCCCCACCCCCACCCCCACCTCCCTACCCACCTTACCATCCCCTTATCCCAACAAACAAAGTCTTCAGCTCCCCGCCGCGGCCGCTATCGAGAAAGCCAACAATAACCCCCTCACACCGCCACGTTCAACCTCAGTCTCGGGCCCGGGCTCGCCTACTTCATCTTCATCGCCCATGAAGCATGAAGTAGAAGAACAGGGCCAAACTGAGAATATGGAAGGAGAAGGACGACAAGACACCACCACCACCACCATGTCTCCTAGTACGAGTACAATGTCAGATTTTGAGATCGCAATTGCATTGATGGAGGGTTGAAGAAATATTTGGGAGGGGGGAATATATATACACCACGAGGGAAGCGCTTTTGCGTTCTAGATGGCACGAAGATAAATGGAAAAAGTACATAACATAGCCCTGATGTTTTGTTTTGTTTGTTTATAACTTCCTATTTCATGCAATTACAATATGAGGTTGCAAAGGGAAAGGCGATTCTTTGCGGCATACAAAATGTAATGTGGAGACGAACAGACGTAAAGGTTTTCCTGCAACATGCAATGGGAGAGACGCGTTGTGCTACCGGGAATTAAAATTACAGCGACCTCTCTCTTCCCACGGTACAAGAACTTTACCCGTGTCTGTCATAACCGTGGATTCAAGTGTTGTTGATTTCACTCTTCCTCTTCCCCGTCGCGACATTGGTATATGCTAAGAGATAGTCATTGTCGTGCAAAACCAAGCTGGACCATGTTAGTCTCGTTCAACGTAAGAACTTCGCCTCCAGTATCGTAGCACATCATCGTCGAATCCATACGTAACGCCGTTTCCGCCCTGTATCCTCCGGCACACGAACTTGGATGTTGATCTGGAAAAGAAGTCAGAGTTAATAAAAAATGTGATACCAGCATCCGATGTTAAGAATGATAACAACAATACCCAGTTGTAAATTCTAGAACAATACCTGAAACATCCTATGGCCAGCACTCTACCCATACACGCTAGACTTTCCTCCTTTTTCGGTTCCGCTGTTCCTGCTGGGTATCGCTTGGCCAGCCATTTCATGGGCCTTTGCAATCTTCCTCCATCTTCTTCTGAGTCTCAGGATTATTGGCATTTTTATACCCCTCAGTCTCCTTGACAACACGCTTCACTGCACGATTGCAGACAGTAGAGTCAGCTCTCTTTGCAAGCTCAATTGAACCTCGACTAGATTGCTAAGAAAACTCCACTAGGCCAGCAGCAAAATTTTGCGCAGTGACCTCTATGGATTATTGCTGAACCAGCAATTGTGTAGTGCGGGGGAGCGGGGGAATGGAGCGCTGATTACACGTTGAAGCAACCCTAAGCAAGTCCCAATCAACATTAGCTCAACCAATTTCAAAAAACCTAGCAAGCACAGGAAGGAAAGAAGAAGAAGAACAAGAGGAGAGGAAGAAGAGAGTAAACATACTTCCACCCACTTCAAGCATTCTCCATCAATATGTTTGAGACTCAACACCTTGACTCCATGCTGAAACCATACCAGATCATCCAAGCATATATCGTCGAGTGGGAATTGTTGGTGATGAGTGATTGCTGCGTTGAGGTTCTTATGCTGTGCAGGACAGAGGATGTCTAAATTCTTGACGCAGTTGTAAATGTAGAATCCTCTTGCGGCGTGTCGTGGGCCATTCGCCCATGAGTGGCCCGTCGAGTGGATAATTTCTGAAGTCTGAAGAATAAGTAATTTTTGGTTAGTTACTAGCTGGCTGATGTAGGACAAGAACATACTACATACCAGGATGACTGCAATTGTGGGACCGCTCAGGGTGGGCGTTCTCTTCGGCTATCATCGTCTCTTTTGCCGCTGTCAGCTCGATTTGCTGGCCTATGTCGGCTTGTCCTGGTGCTGGTTGAGGTGAAGCTTCTTTCGCAAGACTACAAAAGATCGAACTTAGAAATCCACAGCAGAAGATCATCTCGACACTGCTGCTGTGACATGCTTTTTCTCGGAGATTTAGATGGGATTTGTTAAGCTTTTTTTTTATCATCCTAGAAAATTATTCCATAGATGTTGGCATGTCATGTGGTGAAATGAGGACTTGAAATAGCTGTTGAAAAAGGGCCATTGTGAGCGGTCACACCCCCCATTTATGAAGTAGCCCTGGTCTGGTCTATTCACAAAGACTTCGATGTTATTCACTCTTGTCTCGGTCCGGTCCTTGACTCCTTGTGACCACAAACCAAACATTACCCTGGAGGCTTGCCTGGAAGTATGTTAATAGTGCGCATGACCCTTTCCCCAAACCAGCCTAGGATGAGTGGGGAATCTGAACATGGGGCTCCACTATACGCGCTAAATACCGCTATATACTGTGTATATAAATACCCTGCCATCCCCCCACCCACAAGAGTAACCGAACCTTCCAGAGAGGCTCTCAAAAATCCAAAGAAAAAGTCAAACATGTCCCAAGCTTTATGTTAAAGAATGGGGTTTGTATTCTGATTTGAAAAAAAAAAAAGTCTATTGATTTCCTCACGGCTACTAATACTAATATACAAGCAATTTCTACGAAAAACCCGGAATTTCGAGAGCAATCTTTTTCAACAAAAAATAGTGTCCCGACCGACAAATAAGGAAAAGAGAGAGAGAAAGAAAGACAGAAAAAAGTATCAATATACGCATCTTAAAACAAACACCCGCTAACCATGCAGTTCCCGCAAAAGAGCAAAATTCGCTTGAAATTATTAAAAAGGAGGAGAAAAAAAGAGAGGCGTGGATAAGCAATGTGATGACGATCTTGCGGAATGTTGGTGGGTCGAAAAGAAAGTCCGCTGACACGGGATTAAGGATACGATCCTGCTAAGTGGGAAAGGGGAAAGCGTTGAGCGATTTTCCGAAGTCGAATTTTCCCTCCACGCTCAAAGAAAAATAGAAAAAAGAATGAACAAAATAAAAATAAAAATGTGTCTCGATCACGCCGTCGCCCACTCCACAACCTCAAGCGCACACATAACCAGCACAAGTGTCGAGGGTAAAATCCACACCACGTAACTCTGGAACAAAATCTTCGACATAGCGCCCATATACACATTATTGATCTGGCAAATCTGCGCGAGCTGCAGCGCCGAGGGGGCACCCAGGAGCAAAAAGCATACAATGATAAAGATCGGATCGTCGAGGAGGCTGACGGGGACGAATTTGGCGATTACGGCGATTATGGGGCCCATGATTAGGATGGGTAGGAGCATACGCGCGAGTAAGGAGGCGATTATTAGATTGCGCTCTTCGCGCGGGTGTTCGTGCTCTTCGGCCGTGACGTCGGGGAGCGTGTTTCTGGCGAGATTGGCGCCGAGAACGACGAGAATGAGCGGCACCGCGACGCCACCGCTCTGCTGGATCGCGTGGGTTACGGAGTTGTTGATGAATGTTCCCGGGGTGAAGAAGAAGCGTTGCAGCGCGGGGACAGAGGCGACAATAAAGGCGACTCCCATGGCCCATAGGGGCGGGCTCATGAATCCCCACACTCCGAGCACGAAGCGCTTACTGAAATGGCCAATGGGGCTTAGGAATTTCTGAGCCTGAAGCGGCAGGGATGTGAAGGCTCTGTTGGACCATCTTGAACAAGCTTCTGACACGGTGCTGGACGCTGACGTGAGGACCCTTCTTAACCCGCGAGTTGGCTCGCGGCGCCAACGCGGCGAAAAGGAATCGTTTCGTGTCTCCATGCTGGGGAAGGTGATCAAGTCTCTGGACCCCTGATGAGGGAGAAATTCACCTGGAGGCGGCAAATCGGGACCATCATAGTCTACATAATCATCATCCGAGCCATTAATGGATGGCAACTTCAAGAATGGCGATGCCTCGTGATCCCCGACCGGTGTCTGCGCTCCAGAGTCAAAGTTTCCGGATTCCGTGGAGCTCGATGAAGGAACCGGAGTCACTGTCCCGCTATTCGTCGGCGAATGGTCTGTGTATCTCGTCTGGTGTCTTGGGATTTGCGAATCACCGCTCTCCTCATCGTCCACGTCCTTGATATACGATTCCTTCGGCGCGAGCAGGACACGATATCCCCATGTCCATCGCACCAGCTGTCCGAGCTGTTGAAAGATCAGCAGGTAAAGAATGCCTCGCGCCGTGACTTGCTCGTCGGTGTCATCTGGGATGCGATCCCAATGAAGGCCCTTGAGGGTTTTGGCGAGCGAAATGACGAGCGATATGGGTAGCGAGTTCGAGTTACCGAATACCTAATGCAACGCGGTGGGTCAGTCTACTATTATTCTATATTATGAGAACCAATCAATGCGCAGTATCCATTACACGTACCCCCATTGCCACGACAAAGTTGGACTGGCGTTTCTTCAATCGAAAGCATCGCGAAGTTATCACGCCACACAGATAGGACACCAGTGTCTGCACGATGAATATCGCAGGGATGATGGCGAGCTCGGTCAGCTTGTTGGGCGTCAGCTGTGAGGCAAGTTTTGTGAAAACTAACAGAAGGATAAACACACGCAAAGTCAGCTTTATCATTCCATGAATAATGAATGCCCCACACAGAGGAGAAGGGGGGGGGGGGAATGAAGAACATACTCAGACACGGCGTAAACAGCATAACATTCAAATTCGCCAGAAACTTCTGCGCCTCGGCATCGAACATGCCCATGCGCGCAATGATATAGCCCGGCAAACTAACACATACAACTTCCAGGACAGCCTCGAAAACGAGCAGGATGAGATGCCAGATATCTGGATGCGAGGAATGCGGTGATGGTGATGAACCCGCTGCTGCTGCTACCGTGGCGGCATAGTTAGCGAGCGAGGACAGGCTGGAATCCGCCTGTGCGACATTGAGGAAGGAAGACGAGGACGACGAGGTGAGAAGCCCCATAGAGCTTAAAGGTGAGTTGGGCCCGAGAGATAGCGTATTTGGGGTTGTGTTTTGTTGGAGAGAAGAGCAACGAAGTCAGAGAGGATGGGAGGTGGTCTGGGTTTAGTAGGGTTGGCCCAGTCGAAGGAGGAGGCGAAGTTTGATGTTCCGGCGGAAAGTTGGAAACTTGAAATGTTGGACAAAAGACGAAGAAACCCGCGGAACAAGGAATGCGGGTTGCTGCTTACCAGGGATTAAACCACGTCAAATAACTTAGAGTGAAGCTTCCCATCACTGCTCCGCCAGACACGCAGCAGTTAGGCTCAGCATGCTCCCTGTGCGATGACGCGTGGTACACACAAGGGCCCAGTGGGAACAGCCTTGGCGGGCGGTGCTGCATCTATGGAAGGTGGCAGAATCAACAAAGCTATGTATTTTGATAACATGGAATGTAGCGAGATAACTATTCTATCTGATTTTTCTTCTTTTCTTTTTTTCTTTCCTTTCTTTCATTGTGCAACCGGTCGCAAAGCAACCAGGAAAACCGAAGCAAGGAACACTTTCAAGGACCCCTGTGTCCGCCCCTAGATTCTAAGCCTAAGCGCCAAGAGAAGTGAGATCGCCCCATCCTCATCGATCCCTGGCATTAGCTCGTCACTATGTATGTAGCCGCTGGAGACAGCGGATAAAAGTAACTTTTATCATCACGCACCAGGAAGGAAGACTAGAACGTTACATAGCAAACAGGGCCCTTCAACTGCGCCACGTGGGCTCATCGCTCTCCGAGAAGAGGCTGATGAATCATGATCCATGAAGCCCACACGTTTCAAACACACCCAACTCGTAGGCTACCCGCACACATGTGCGCGCGCAGTATTAGCATGTCATACCTAACGTACAGTACCTAATAACAATTTATTGCACGGTTCATTGCCCATCCATACTGGAGACTTCCTTCCATTCAGAGTCCATGCTGGGTGCGGAGATGTTTTTTGGAATATTTAAACTTCTTAATAGATATTAGGAATCTTCATGGAATGAAGCCACACTTATTAATTCAACAATTGTTCTATCATCCTGAAGTTCCCGGGAGCTTCCGACCTCCCTGAGCTGCATGCCTGGTATTATCAAAAGGAACCCTGAAACGTACATAGAATGGACCCCGACTAGCCCAGATACAAACTGTAATAAACGAACAGAAGGCCTGTATACTGTCCCAGTTTTCCATCTTGTTTTCTTCTGCTTCATCCGCAATTTTTATCTCAATATGCGAGTATATGATCTAAGCTGGTGGCTTGGCTATCCACTCGAATGCTTCTAGAACCACTTCTCTCATCGCACTGGTGATCTCCAACTTGTCCAGCTCCTCTTTCCCGGCCCACGGGCTCTCTGAATGTTCATCAGGATTTTCACTTCACCGTCGGAGACAGAGACAACAGAATTCAGTTGAATGCATGTTTTCGAGATGCGGACTTCGCGTCCTATATCATCGTCAAAGATCGTTTTTTCAGTCGTATAGGTCATCGGCTTTATCTCGGCGAGAATCTGTATGATTTATAGACCCGTTTCCTCCTTCATCTCGCGCAGGAGAGCATGCTTAATGGTGGGATCTGTTACTTCAACCTTTCCGCTTGGCAACTCAAAGACTCCAGGGAAATAGATTTCGTGTTCAGCTCGTTTGAGGAGTAGAATCTTCGGGTTTGTAGCGGTGGCAGGAACTCCCGAGTCTAGTGCGTAAACAACGATTTTGTCGTATGGTTGTTCAGCTGGAGAAAGCCGCTCGCGTCGAAATTGCTCCTGTGTCAAGTTGAGGATATGTGGATTAACATGCTTCAGAATAGAGGTCATGATTCTCTGAATGGATGAGTTATATTTTGATTTTTGGGCCAAAAAGGATCGTGGGATGGACTGGGGTTGTTGAAAGGGCTTTATCACCCTGCTGAGCCGCATCAGATTAACTTCCTTCAACTTGTTTGTGGCACCTCACTGTTGGATAATTTCATTCAGAGTTTAATTTCTGTGATTGGCTGCCTGCTGGCAAACAACATGCCAGTTGATACAACCTCTCACTCCACAGTTACTGGCATCAAAAGTGCATGGCCTCGAGGAAAAGCCAGCTACGATTACAGTTCGAGAGTTGGAGTCATTCCAAGACCTCGCAAATTTATAGTCTCTTGCTTTCAGCACTGCAAGCTAGGGTTGTTACACAGGAGACCCAAGGATACATAGTAGTTTCTCTTCCTCAACAGTCCCGAGTTTGTGCCTTCTCTGGTCCAGACTAAGCAGTTAAATGCTGGTCATACCGAACATCATTGCAGGCTTTTGGCAGCTGTGCCAGAACTTAAGTCAGTGACAAATCATCAACCCATGGACAATCCATCAGATTGTCATCAGCATCGTGTGTCGCCAGCTTTTATATCAAAAAGAACGGTGTCTCTTTTGACATGGACGAGAACCTTGATTCGACGGGTACCCTCACCGCCCATGCGATTTCCAACTCGCGGCTTTGACGTCATCAGCGACTCTTAAGATACTGGAAGAGGGGCAATTCAAAGAATTCAAGAGTGGGAAATACTATCCTGTGAACATTGGCGATGTATTTGCTTCCAAATACCAGATCGTTGGCAAATTGGGGTTCGGAAATACGTCTACTGTACTCCGTATGGCTGGCTTCCAATCTTCAATAAGTCAAGTTCGAGAGGTGCCTCTTACACTGGTTTTTCGCAGGTCCAACTCAGTAGACCAATCGGGTATGAGGTGATGCTGGAAATGGAATGGAGCTATCTCATTGATATATGGAAATGTTGGGGCTATGGTTCGACCCTGATTTTGCCCAGCGTGTCACAACATAGAAGTTTCCTAACTAGTCACGTACAAAAAAGTTAGATTTGAGATCTGTTCAGGGGCAAGCACCTATTCTATGGCAAAGATCCTATTTGTGGGAAGTATAGGATATGTGCACATCTAGCTGAGGTAGTTGCGATGTTGGGGCTACTGCTAAGTCGGAAGAGTTTCTCCAGGGAAAAAAACAAAGAGGTATTTCTAAATATTATGAGAGAAGAGAGATGTTACAGTGGCAACCAGAAGGTAGAAAGACAGCAAGACAGCTGCTTGAACATTGTTGGCTGAATGAGGATATAGAATGACAGTCGCTGTCAGGTCTTGGGTTGGAAGATTATGATGCAATATTGACAAGCATTGGCTGCTAACTGGGCTCATAACTGTTGGGCTACAACAACCTTCTTGATGTGCCTCTGTTTGTGTTACCAACATGTTTTAAAAGCGCATAATGTTGGAGGTAGAAGGTTGGTTGGTAGTCTATTGCCTTGTCCAATGATGTGTCGACGGCCAAGCTCACTGCCCACGACCGCTTCCTGCTCCTTTTCCCCGTCCAGCAGGCTGTAAGCCAATCCCATGATTTGGAGGATCACGTTTGGACTGGACAATCGCGATGGCGCTGGCGTCAATATATCCAAGATCCACAAGGCGACGAACATATTCCATGGTCCACTCTTGACATCTTTTGTTAGTTGTCTAGAAAGTATCCAAGTCAGCAACCAGACCATGCAGCAACCCTCGACCTGACTTACCTTGTTGACCGGAGCCATGAAGTTCTGGCTGGCTCTTGGCGGCAGGACTTGCTGCGCTGCAAGTTCTATAGCACACTTTGCGGTGGAATCCTTGCTTTCCGTATCCGCTGGAGCGTCGAAGATATGCTGGGAGTCGATCTTCCCGATCATATGCCTGCTGTGCGACCGGTCGGTCAAGGCAAGTGAATAGTTTCGCTTGATTCAAGGCTATAGCCAATCATAGGGGCTCCAACGACATGAATAATAGTCCCGAGAGTTTCATCGTGGGGATTAGGAATGAAAATGGCGAAATGGGCACGTTGTGATATAGCATTGCGGTATGAAATAAGACATCATGACATGTGTCTCTTGGTGCCATTTGTGCATGCAGGTGGAGAGGTCAGAATCAGGGGGGTAGAAGGCAGCAATTTTCTTTAACAATTGTATGAAAATGATAGGGTAGAAATTCCATCTTTGCATTTTTGCTTCCGTCTATCTTCAGGAATGGAGCTGCCTAATACATAGTATTCAATTTGAATACTTGCGGAGCAGATAGCGCCGCATAGCAAGGGTATGTAGTAAACGATTCCACAGAGCGCTGAGAGAGGCCAGAGAATCTACCAGCCATCCTTCATTCGTTTTATCTTGCTATTCCTTGCTATAGTTGATACTATCCATGGATATAATAGGCATCCTTACCGGAATTTCGTAGGTCCCAGGGACAATTGATTTCGTAGTAGCTAGTTTCCCACACCAGACACACACTCTTTTGTCATGTTGCCCTATTCCTTGTTTTTCCCATCCCCCAACACTGGCGTATTTGTATTGAGTGAACTAGCTGAGGAGATTGTATGATGATTAATGGGGCGGTTTGTCTTTTCGGATACCTTCTGTCTCATGTAACCTCGCTCGTAGAAGGGGATATTTTGTTGTCACTAGCAGCATAAACTAGATGCCCAATCATCAGGCAAACCTAAGCTGCACTTCATACCGCGCCCATCGCCATGACATACTCCCCAAAAACGTCCCACTCCGTCTCATAAGGAGTTAAGAATCTGGGTATCCAAACGATGCGCCATTCGTCGTTGTAGTGAGCAGTGTATAGAGTTCTGCAATATTCCTAGTACTTAGGATACCACCCCGCATGTGCCTAGTCAACCAATGCGACAATGCGTAGAGGGCCTGTTGAAGAGATTAAAATATTCCCTCGATGCAAGTCCCCATGTGTTAACTTGATAAGTGTAGTATCCGGCAGGTATTCTTGATATGGGTCCTAGACCTTTTGCGAGTCAGGCAGCTAGTGCTGGGGTAGAGAGGCAAACCAATCACTAAACTCCTTGGTGGTGTTGAAAGGCCCGCCTTGCGGCATATCCTTGAAGATATGGTCATTACAAGATTGGCCTGTGATTGAGCCTAAGAAGCGTATCTTAGTAAGTGGGCTGTGTCAACTTGTCTAGTAATGAGAACTGCACATATATATACCTATGAATCGGTTTGTAGGTTCCTGTGCAACATCTCGTAGTGGTGAAATGATTTCAGGAAGTTGATTACAGATCACCGTTCGATCACCGTTACTCAGAGAATCCCATCGATCATGCAATGTTTCGCCTTGAACAAGCTCCATGTATATAAACACATAGCGCCCATCAACTCTCCAGCCATACACTTCTGGTACAGGAACCTTACCCGAAAGAGCTGCTCCAATCATCCGTAGGCAAATAGCTTCTTCGACCCGCACCAGAGGACCGAATTTCACAACGAGATTGAGATCATCAAACCTCACCGGCCGAGGTCGGGGATGATTCCCAAACTGCTTTGAGCGTGCAGCAACTTCTGCTGGCGTTGGCAGGCACCTCTTCCCTGGCATACCAACAATAATAGCAGTCAAGGAAATGCTGGTGGACACTGACAACGAGAAGAGACGAAGAGATCTTGACCGGAGCGGAAATCGCTGCACTGTACTCCGTACCTTCCGGGAAGGATAGATTGATTGGCTAAAAGCGGAACTTGTTATCCCCTTGTGGGGTCGGGATGTGCTCCAACCGCGCGATTCCAGTAGTTATGTAGATAAACCTTGGCAGGCGCCTAGAGAGCGGAAATCCTATTTCAAGATCCGGGAGTGGCGACTAACATTCGCTATTTGCAGCGATGTGCAGGCTCAATTGAGGAGAATTTTGAGTCGTTACCTGCCCATAGAAAGATCACATGCATGGAGCACATTATGTCCCGTAGTGTCATGGCACAATGTTCCATGATTGATGTTGAAATAGAATAGCACATGGTCGACGACTTATAGCGGGCGGGCCCTAAAATGTGTTCAAGCATAGCCCACCATGCGTATATAGGGGGGAAACGGTGTGTCTTTTCCTACCTGAAGTCGAATGCTTCAAGAAGAAAACAGAGACCCCATCCATCCATGGAGTCGTTAGAGAGAGGAGGATCTTCGATTCGATCGAAGGATCCCAAGCCACCATTATTGCACTGCCACAGCCAAGGGGGCCAGCCACAGTCGATGTGATTGATCGATTGGACTGGGGAGGAAGCTTGCGCGGCGAGGAGTACTCAGTAGTTAACTGACTATGGGCCGCCTCTTCGCTAAGAGGCCAGGGGCTAGCTAGCTGCATTCGATAAGTCAAATGTTAATTGGGGGGGGGCGAACTGCAAAACCCTTCTGCAAGTTTTTCGATCACTTGATCTTAATTAATGTTCGCATTCGTAACATGAGGGAGTGAGTTATGTTGCAATCAATTAGATAATCGCCTTCAACAGCGGAGCAGGTGGGGGAAGCTGTGCCGAGGGAAGGAAGCTTGGAAGCTTGTCTTGCCACATGTTCGTACCCCTGCTTATCGCTTGCAAAAAGGTGGTTGAGGTTCACAAATCATGGCAGGTCAAGATTAACATGGCTGTTTAGCATGAGCCCATTATTTGGACCTATATAGCTAATAGGCTGTATACATTGTACTCCCAACAGCAAGACTCGGCTATGACGGTTAGTAGAGATGTGCACGGGGGTCCCAGGGGGGGGGGGGGCTTTCCACTCTGTAATAAAAGATGATTGTATGCTTCTTGATCCTAGCAGCTTGGAAGTCTGGGTTTCATGATAACAAGGGTGTCGTACGATAGGCATTTAGGGCTGCAGGCCGGAGGGCCCCCAGGGGGTCAATGCAAAAAGTGATCGTCGATAGCTAAGCATTTTATAGGGTTTTAGCTCCTAAGAAACTCGAAACGGAACATTCGAGTGTAACATCGCCTCCACACGGGCGGTAGCACTCCGCGAGATAGATCATAGGAGACAAGAAGTGGACTAGCTTTTGCAGTGGTTGAAGTTTGCTGCAAGACCCGCAAACACACGGGAAACTGCTTCCGGCTTCATCTTTGCCGCCTGTGGAGATCGGGATAACCTATGGTATGTTGCGATGTAGTCCACATTACAGAGAATTGTATGCAAAATCAGGGGCGGGATGTGAGCTGTGTGGATCTATTGGTTTCCAACTGAGAAGATGGCGGATTATCAACACTGGCTTTAACGACGGGTTACAACAATACGGGTGGGGGGTTCACGTAGCCAGGAGGGCCATTGCGTATGCAAGTGACCCGTGGCTCTCAAGAGGGCATGGCGTTGCGTCAATTGATATGCTGGGCTCATGGAGTGGCTGATCGGGGTCAGCGCGGGTGGGCATCCTTTTTTCCTTTTCTCAATAGTGTTTGCTGTTCTACACCTCATATATTCCTCGCGGTGGGAAAGTCATGAACTGAGTACACTTTGCGGAACGAGGCGGCAACATAGTTAATAGTCCTGGGTGAGGGTATGCGTAATGCCATGGTCAAACATCTGATCCTTCATCAATCAGCCGCAAGAAGCACGAGGATACTTGATCACTAGATCGGAGAATTATGCGGGTGGTGGACTGCGCTCCACAATTTGCCAATCTTTCGCGGCTTAGCACTGTCTGCGTTCGTAAGCTGAGGTTTGAGCGCGGCTTGACCTTCGCCATCGAATCGATATTATTATTATAGACTGACTCGATAGCGTCCCAGGACTTTTAGCTGTTCGTGCGGGGGTTGCAACTCTATGCATCCGGAAGAAATGTGCTTCAACCTTCGCCACGGAACTATCGAAAAGCCTACTTCTGGCTGTAGACGTAATCACAGCCATTCGATTTTCGGTCTGTGAAGGGCTCTTTTGGGAGCTCTAGCTGCAGCCCAGTGAGTGGGTGGGTTGTTAGATAGCGATAGAGTGGAAGTGGCACCAAATAGGAAAATGGATGGAGTTGCCTGAGGCGTCAAAGGGCTTCTTCATGTGATATGAATCCGACCTGTCGAGCTCTCTAGCGGTGACTAAAAACGGTAAATGGCTGGCTGGCGGCACGGGGTTTGGTCAGGTCCAGGTCAGCTTGAAAGCATGAAGCCAGCGGCTCTCTATCCAGGTCTAGGCTATTATATCGGCTTGGTGTGGCCTCATGGGAAAAGGAATCCCCGCACTACACATCCGATGTGCTTGGTGTGGGGTGTCAGCTTACTCAACACAGGCTGTAAGTTAAGGGTTCGATCGGGTCCGACGACGGGTGGCCATTCGCGCCTGGTAACCGCATGCGTGGCCACGGGGCAAGCATCTTCCATCAGGTGTCAATCAGGTGTCCTCGTGGCAGTTTCCTAGGACTAAGACCAGGATACAGCAAGTAAAGCTCACGATTGGGCAACGTAAACCGAAACAACAAGGCGGGAGAGCAAAAGGGGCTGCGAACAATCAAGGGATGGCGAGAAAAAACAAGGGAAAAAAGCAAATATGGGGGAAAAAATTCGCCAGGATAGAAAGAAGGCACACATTACTCTGTATGATGCGGCTTGTGCGTTCCTGGGGTTTATTTTATTTTATGATAGATTAGTTAGACACAAGATAGATTGCTCTTCTGTTCCGGTCTGGTCACTGATATGCCGGCATCAGCCTTTGATTTGCCCCTCTGACAAGCGTGGAATGTGCTAGAGAAACTGCTGTTGTGGTGGAGTAACTTGGTTGTAGACGTGCCGACTCGGAGGCGCCGTCGGAGCTAAGAACTTGAAGTCTCTTTCTCGCAGCCTCAGTGTGTCTCCCTCCCCTCAACCGATCGATCTATCTCTCCACGACTCCTCTCCAGCCCTCTTAATTAATCCCGCCCTTCTTTTCTATTCTACAAGACTCGACGTACTGCGACTCTGACCAGGCCTTTCGCTTCGATATTTTTTTATTTTTCCCCCAACAGACACAAATTGATCATTGCTTTGGGCGCGTTTCCCTCGCGTCGTTTGACTCATTCCCCGCGCTCTACTCAAAAGCACGCAAAACCAGCTGTCGTCGCTGTGCCCCGCCTTGGCCTTGAGAATCCCTGGCCCTGTTGTTCTTCGTCGCCAACCCGTTGTTGAAACTCGCAAGCAACCCCTCTTGAGTCGCTTTTCAGGTCGTTAAGGGGTCTTATTAAGGCGAAATCAGACAAGGGTGACCGCCAACGTTGCGCAGTCTCGAACGCTCTGATCCCTGCGCGGGACCGGGTCTGCTTTACCCAAACCTCGACTTTCTTCCTCCCCCTCTATCCGCTTACCACCCTCGCCCCTTTCATGCCCCACCGGTAGCCTGCAGGAAGTTCGACTGGGCTGGAGGCGTCTGTGGAGGCGGCAAGTGGAAGAGAGTTGAACGACGGGCCGCGAGTAGTCTGGCCAAAAGCGCCAAAACGGGCCAGCTTTTAGTATATAGTCGCCGCAAAAAACAGGTGGGCACGGGACCAGGAGAAACTGAACTCAGGCCACACTCTCTCTCTCTGACTTAGAATTAGACAGATTCGACCGAAAATAAATAAAAATAAAAAACGACATGGACGAAGGTCCTCCACCACCCGAACAAGATGCGCCGCACGATGGTACCTCCCCCCAATCTACACCGAGTCCAATCCTCACCCCGCCCGATGATTACCCTCTGCCACCTTCCCTTCGTTCGCCGTTGGCGGACAATTCGTCAACCATGACTGCCTCCTCAACCCCGCTCGGCCAGGTTAATGCTGCGAGAAGACCCAGTCCGCTGCCAATGAACCAAGATATACAAGCAAAGATGAAGGCATTTACCCTTTCGCGACAGGGAGCGCCCATGGGACAGAATCAACCGGGTGCGGGCGCCGTCACCGGCCAGGACAATTCTTTTACGAGGGGTCCCGTTGCCGGTCAACAGGGTGGTCTCGTCGGTGGCATACCCCCGGGTATCCTGGGAAATAACCCTGCTGTGGGAGGTGCGTTGCCTGGCGGAATGGTGAATGCGAGATTACCCCCGCCTCCGGCGCGCCCTCTAGCCCACAACTGGTCGTCTGCTCCTGCAATGCCTACTGCTCAGAGTCCCGTGATGCCTCCGACTATGGGTGGGTTAGCGGCGAAGCGAGGCATGAAAGGTGGTATGAAGCTGTCAGATGTGACTGGTGGGGGCCCGGTACAACCTGGCAAAGTAGGCGGCGGCGTTCCCAATGCTAGCGGAAAAGAAGGACAAGCCCATTCTGCGTTCACCAAGTACTCCGATGTCATCGACACTAAAGCGGGCAGCCTAAACTTTAGGAATAAGGCGGTCATTCACGGTGGTGGCATCGACTTTACCTCCGGCCGCAGCTTCAATATCTCCTTGGACGAGGTGGATACCTTGGAAGAGCTCGGGAAGGGCAATTACGGCACCGTTTACAGAGTTCGACATGCGCGGCCCAGGATGCGCAGACCAGGTCTCGGCCTTCGAGGAGCAGTGTCGAGAACGGTTTCTACACCCACAGCAACTCCCCCACCCAGCGACGCGAAGGCGAACCTGACGAATGTGATTATGGCGATGAAGGAGATTCGGCTTGAGCTAGATGAATCAAAGTTCACCGCCATCATCATGGAGTTAGATATCCTCCATCGCTGTGTGTCTCCATTCATCATCGACTTTTACGGCGCATTCTTCCAAGAAGGCGCGGTTTATATTTGCGTCGAGTACATGGACGGCGGATCTGTGGAGAAGCTGTACGGCGATGGTATCCCTGAGAATATCCTCCGGAAGATCACCCTATCTACGATCATGGGGTTAAAATGTCTCAAGGATGAACACAATATCATCCATCGCGATGTCAAGCCAACGAATATTCTTATCAACTCCCGTGGCCAGGTTAAAATTTGCGATTTCGGCGTCAGCGGGAACCTCGTCGCGAGTATCGCGAAGACCAACATTGGCTGCCAGAGCTACATGGCTCCTGAAAGAATTGCGGGTGGGGGTGGCCTAGGAGGTGGTATCGGACCCGGAACTTACAGCGTGCAAAGCGACATTTGGAGTTTGGGCTTGACCATTGTTGAATGCGCGATGGGTCGATATCCGTATCCCCCTGAAACGTACAATAACATTTTCAGCCAGCTGAACGTAAGTCTTTATCTTTTCTCATTCTTTGCCCTTTACAGATGTGGGCGTGGACCCCCGAGCAACCGGCTAACGCATCTCTCCTTCAGGCCATTGTCCAAGGCGAACCACCCTGTCTGCCCGAAGAAGGATACTCCGAAGAAGCAAAGAACTTTGTGTGCAGCTGTCTCAACAAGAACGCAGCCTTGCGCCCCACTTACGCCATGCTCCTCCGGAATCCCTGGCTACTAAGCCTCTTGAAGCCACCAACCGAGTCAGAAACTCAAGGTGAGACTGCAGAGGGTGTAATGAAGGACACAATGTCCACCCTCTCCCTCTCCCCTTCAGACACTTACGACGAAGAGCTCGCCGCCTGGGTTCGCGATGCTCTTGATCGACGGGCGCGGGGTGTCATGGGTAACAAGGAGCGTCCGCCCCTCCACGCCGTCGCTCTGGATGCGGTTCCCGGAAGCCCGCTTTTGGAAGCCCCGTCTCCAAGCCCCTAAACTTGCTGGGGGGCTTTTCTTTCTTTTAGGTTTGTCGTTTTGTTTTTTTTTTTTTTTGGTTTTTTGGATTACATGATATTCCACAGAAGAGATGTTTCGAACGAGTTACTATGGGAGTTTGATACATATTGGAGGCCTTTTGTTAGCAAACTAGTTGTACTTTTTTTTCTTTTTCTTTTCGCAACTTATTTTTCCCCTGAGTTTTCCATGAAGCGGGATATCTTTTTTTTGATGCTGGGAGGCAATTGTGATTTTCTATTTCCTTTTGTTTTCCGCTTTCCTTGTTTCACTTTTTACGGTGAGAAACAATCGAACCATTCAACAGGATAAAATGTGGTATATACGACATTCACTCTCACCCTCCCAATCATCCCCCCCTTCAACGTTCGGAAAAAGCGATTGTAGGGGGGCTTTTGTGCGGAAGGAAGGTTGGGCAATTGCGCAGGACGCTTTTTTGGAAAGCCCTGACCTTCTCTTTGGATTTCTTGCTGTTGTTGTTATTTTTGTTGTTGGTTGCTTTGGATTTGACTGTTTCTCTCTGAGCATCTCTCTATCCATGAATTTTCTCTACTATTATTTTCAGAAATATATCTCTTGGATACTGGAGGATCTATTTGGTTCTTCGCTCTCCTAACCTTTACTCCTTTTTTTCTCCGAATTGAAAGGAAAAATATTGATTTATTTTGTACTATCCTTCTTTTCTTTTCCAATTGACAGCTGTTTTTATTACTCCTGCCAGTCATGACCGGCATAATAATATACTACTAGATATCTATTTTCTATCAATATCTCCCCCAACCAACGCGTCCTAACTCCGCCCAATTATCCAAATATAATTATTCCAAATCGACCTCGTCTTTCCACTACATTCTTTTTGCCTCCCTTCCAGCTCGTTCGGTCTGCCGTCATCCTTCTCCATTCTTGCTCATATCCCCCTGGGCATTCTCCTTGCTCCAGAATTAATATCACGTGATATATGGCTGACAAAGCGCTTCGGGTCTGGGCCTCCGCGCCGCCCGTCGGCTTAGTCAGGCTGCTTTCGGCGACCGGGGAAGTCTCGCATCATCGCAAAAAGCTCCAACAAATCACTTTCACCCCAGAATATCCTTCCCTTCCATTGTGCTTCGAAGTGGTTAGAAAATAAAAAAGCTGCATAGACAAAAAAGAAAAGAAAAGCCTTGTTAGAAGCTTATAAATTCGCCCATATCTTAACCCCTCCCTCCCTCCCCCACCCCTCCTCCGTTCCCGCTTTTTCTTTTTTCTTTTTCCCTCCATGCTTCCCCTCCGTCATATATGCCTTGGAACCCCGAGACTCGCATCATCATTAGCATCATCATCGTCGGCAACTACAATTCGTCTAGGATCGCAATCCATTCCTTCGTCTCTGCGCCATATTAATCTTACTCATCGCGCAGCCTCACTCAACATTCTTACTAAGAAGACCCTGGCTTCCTCGAACCCCACCACCATTACTACTACTGCTACGGCTACTGCTACTGCTACCCCTCGCCTGTCGTCCATAGCTCGACAGTTTTCGACTTCTGCGGCCGCATATTCGGAAGGTCCTTCCCGCGATAGCACGATGGCGCCCATTGTTGATAACGTCGAGGTGAAGAAGTATGATTATATTGTTATTGGGGGCGGGAGCGGGGGCAGTGGTGGTGCGAGAAGAGCGGCGGGCTGGTATGGTGCGAAGACGTTGATCGTGGAGAATAGTCGGTCAGGAGGAACTTGTGTCAATGTTGGGTAGGTGTTTGCGTTATTGCTTCTTTTTGTTGCTGTTGCATGACGTCGGTCTGCTTTTTGCTTGTTACGTAGATTGGAGTTGTTGCTGCGGTCCTCGACCTCCTAAAGATGAAATTCCCGCCCATTGTAAAAAGAATCCCTACGGAGGAAAGAATGCTGATATAAATGGTGTGTGATATACAGCTGTGTCCCCAAAAAGATGACATGGAACTTTGCGTCCGTGGCCGAAACCCTCCGCGATGCAGAGCACTACGGCTTCGACGTCCCCAAGAACCTGCCCTTCAACTTCGCCTACTTCAAGAACAAGCGCGACGCCGTTATCAAGCGTCTCAATGGCATTTATGAGCGAAACTGGGGTCGAGAAGGAATTGATCTGGTACAGGGTACTGCGACATTTACCGCGCAAAAGGAGATCGAGGTCGACATGCAGGATGGCAGTGGGAAAATCCGATACACTGCTCCGCACATCTTGATTGCTGCGGGCGGATACCCACTTATCCCCAAGGATATTCCCGGCGCGGAGCACGGTATCTCAAGCGACGGCTTCTTCGATATTGAGGTTTTGCCCAAGAAGATCGCTGTCGTGGGCGCGGGATACATCGCTGTGGAGCTAGCTGGCGTGCTGGATGCCTGTGGTGTCGAAACGCACATGTTCATCCGAGGCGAGACATTTTTGCGGAAATTCGACCCCATGGTGCAGAATACCATGACCAAACGCTATGAGGATGCTGGCGTGAAAATCCACAAGAAGTTCCCCGGGTTTAAGGAGGTGCAGCTCATCCGTGACGGCAAGGGATCTGAGAAGCTGTTGAAGCTGACTGCTGAGAATGGCGAGGAGTTTGAATTCAATGAGGTTCTCTGGGCTATTGGTCGTGCACCTCAGGTCGAGAGGTTGGGCCTAGAGGCTGCTGGCGTTAAGCAGTCGCCCCAGGGATTCATCGAGGTCGACGAGTTCCAGAACACCTCTGTCGACGGTATTTACGCTCTTGGAGACGTAACTGGAAAAGCTGAATTGACACCAGGTACGCCTTGCAACGCTTGTAACTTCCTGAATACCACCACTGTTACAATATGCTGACCATCATATGTAGTTGCCATTGCCGCTGGCCGCCAGCTCGGAAACCGCCTCTTCGGGCCCCCTGAACTCAAAAATTCCAAACTCTCCTACGACAATATCCCCACCGTCGTCTTCTCGCACCCCGAAGTTGGGACAATAGGTCTCACTGAACCCGAAGCTATCACCAAATACGGCAAAGAAAACCTGAAAATCTACCACACCCGCTTCACCGCCATGTTCTACGATGTCTTCCCCCAGGAAGAGAAACCTAAGAATCCGACGGAGATGAAACTTATCTGTGCTGGACCGGAAGAGAAGATTGTGGGCTTGCATATTTTGGGTCTTGGGGTAGGCGAGATGTTGCAGGGTTTCGGGGTTGCGGTGAAGATGGGCGCGACGAAGAAGGATTTCGATTCGTGTGTTGCGATTCATCCGACTAGTGCGGAGGAATTGGTGAGTTTCTTGAAGCCTTATCCCGTTAACAGCCGTATATATCCTGAAGAGAGGGTTTGATGTTTTTTTGTCGAGTGGTCTTTGCTAACCTCTTTTCTTTTCTTGGTATAGGTGACTCTGCGATAGATCTGAAAAGAAAGACAGATAGACGCGATTTGTTTCCCCTTTGGAGATACTCCTATACCGCTTTAGATATTTGACTTAAATATCTGATTGGTTATGTTAGATTACTATACACTACTTGCATATAAATTTTGGTTTTTCCCCCTATTTGTGTATTGATAGCTCTAGCTTGTTGTGCAAATTCATACGATTGATTTTACAGCGCATGAATTCATATAAAAAGTGGGACTTCAACAAACTTACATTACTCACGCGTCTGTTGGCTACTCACAATATATACATCATAACACTAGGTACTACTCACAATACCAACCCGGCCCGAGACTGAAACTGCAACCCCTTATTCCATCTCACATCTTCGCCTTGGGTCTAACCGAAACATCCACCGGCGTCCACCACGGATACGCACCAGGTACATCCTCCGGGTTCCCAAACGAGCCCTTAAACTCCGGCTTCCTCTTCTCCAAGAAACTATGCACACCTTCCTCATTATCCCTTCCCCCAAACAACCCATAAATCACCGCCGAATCCAACAAATGCGTTTCCTCGGGACTAGCGGGGCCACGATACATCAAATCACGCATCAAACTCGTCGACACACTCGACGTATTCTTCGCCACGTCCTCCGCAATCTCCAGCGCGCGATCCAACGTCGCCGCCGCCGTAGGCAACACTTCGGAGAACAAATCGCGCAACAGCGGGTGTTCGGCGGGGTATATTGAGCCCGTAGTCGTCAGATGAACCGCGCGCGAATGGCCGATCAAGCGCGGTAAAAAGAACGACGAGACGGCTTCCATAATCAACCCACGGCGCGAGAACACGAAGCCAATCTTCGTCCCCGCTGTCGCGAGCCGGATACTCGCCGGCAACGTCATGGTGATTCCAATTCCCACCGCAGGCCCATTCAGCGCCATGATCGTCGGTTTCCGGCAATTGTGGATCGCTAGAGATACAGACCCGCCACTGTCTCGATGCTCGCGCTCCGTCTCCCCGCTGGATTCATTCTTGTGTCCGCTTTTCCCGCGACTTTTGGGGAAGCCGTCGTCGAGATCGGCGCCGGCGCAAAAGGCGCGGCCTGAGCCGGTGACGACGACGACTTTAATGCGGTCGTCGATGTCGATGGTTTTGAAGATGGTGACCATTTCGCGAGCCATGGTGTTGGTGAAGGCGTTGAGTTTGTCCGGTCGGTTTAGGGTTAGGAGGAGGATGGGGGTGGGGGTTGGGGAGGAGGCGGGGACGTGGGCGAGGCGGATTTGTTGGAGGGGGAGGGCGGAGTAGGATGGTGGTGGGGTTGGGGTCGCCATTTTTGTTTCGATTTTTGATTTTTGATTGAAGGGTTGGATGAGAGGAGTGTGATATAGTTGTTATGTAGTAGAATCTGGGCGTAGAGTTGCGGTTCGTGCTATTTATTCTCTGTGCGCTGCGTTCAACTATGTCAGCTTTTCTGTTTCTCCTGAGAAGATATCGCAAAAAGTGGAAATGAAGTATGGCAATGACAACGACAATCAGGCCTTGTGTAACTTTTGGCATGTTCTTGAAGATTACAAGCTGCCACAAGCGCAACACAGACCATTTGGTCTTTGAGACCTCATGTTTTGCGTTCTCAGCGGGCATACATGACCATACACATCCAGCTCCTTTTCACCGTCTAGACGATGGCATAAAATGCAGGCCTGATGTGAAATCGAGGTAAAAATCAAGATTGGTGTATCGCACATCCTTGTCCTTCATGGGGACAGAGAGTAGGTACTATGTAGCTAGGGGGATAGGATAGGATATATGGGGAAGGGAATAAAGGAATATACGTACCCTGCAATCGAATAACAGCGACAGCTTCCCCCAATTCAGTATCAAAAAACTCACTAGCTGATAATGAAGTTATCAATTAACCAAAAGCAAAAGCATAACAAATGGCAAACAGCAAAGTGGCAGAGCTCTGGAGGGAGAAAAGATGTGATGGTTTATAAACACACTTTCCACTTGCTGACGTTGTTTTTCCCCGCGTGGTGCGATGAAGCTATGGTTAAGCTGAACCCCCAGTTGATGTTGCCGAGTATCCCGAGTCCGGGGGGTTGTTGTTAGCGTTGGTGGGGGGGCCGAGGTGCATCGGCTACAGAGGACCGACCGTGTTTTGGGGGGGGAGAGTGTTTTTGGAGGTGCTGCAACTGCAAGCTTTTGGAGAATGGATGGATTGATGTGCTTTTGTTCAATAATTCGATTTCTGGATGGTGAGGTGATGGATGGAGATTTATGAATATTTCTTCTACAGTTACCGAGTTACCTTTGAATCTATGAAGGTTTCTTGACGTGGATTTCTTCCTCCGTATTCTTCTTATTTTTTAGAACTACTTTCTTTCTACAAATCTCGTTAAGAGGCCGGGGGGGACATCATTGAAGGTGATGTCACTTGATCTGAAGAAGGAGAAATAAAAGAAAGAAAGAAAGAAAGAAAGAAAGAAAGAAAGAAAAGGGATTATAAGAGGTTTCATTTTCTAATTGACATCATCATGGCCAGATTTTACTCCGCACGGGTTGGAAAATTGCAAGTCATTCCCATAATTTCCCCCGTTGTTTTGACGTGTAGTTAATACCAGAAAAGAACACATGCAAAAAGAAAAAGAAAACAAGAAATTCTAATTGCTATGATGCTGCTGTTGCTGATGATGCTGAGCGGTACTAAATGGATAGTTTGGCGGATGTTCGTCGCGGAATAGACTATCCCACATATCCTGAAAAAGAAAGTTGGGAGAATACTCGTCAGCACCAATGTTTTCTACTATTAAATAATGCAAAGATGGCTTTTGAAAAGAGGCAAGTGCTGACGTGGAGAGAGACTGCAAAACGTACCCAATTCAGATCCCCTGCCGAACCTATGAGATTCTCGACGGCGGAAGTATTCAGCACCGGATCTTGGAAAGTGACTGGCGGGTTCATATTTTCGGGGAAAGGCACGGGCATGCTGAGCATGTCTGCTAGGGTTATTGATGCACCTGGTGCGTGGTGGTGGTGGAATTGTGCGGGCGCTGATTCTGTAGTCACTGAAAACTCCGTTAACAAGAAATTTGTGGTTTGCAATGCATAACGAGCCTATGTGGACGGGAAAGTAGACGGGGTTTGAGGGCAGACGAACTTGGGTAAGAAGACGACGACACCATATTAACATCCGCGCCATTATTAAAGGCCGCCGTGACAGAACTCGATGTTTCAGTCGACATCTCTCCTGCCGCTACTGGGGAGCCAACTTTACGCAAGATGATACTCAGCACTTTGGTCGCCTTGTACGCGGTTTTCACCGTACTAGCAGACGTTTTCCATATCTCATACGACTGCTCCAATGCCTGGATCATCTCCTGTCGGTCTTCCTCTGTATGCTGGAGCGCAGTGGGCTCATATGTGCGGTCCAGATCGAGACATATAATCATCGCCGCGAGGAGGAAATCGTGCATCGTAAGCGATGACAGCATCCACTTATCCCGATGCAACAGGCCGCCCGGCTGTGTCTCGCGATGCAGGACCGCCTGGTGCTTCAGAATTGCTTTTGCCGCGGTAATACACGTGTTGCGCGAGTACTGGTACTGCGGATTCGACCAGGCTAGATTGAAGAATTTGCGGTGCAGGATGCACAGACATTTCTGATAAAATAAATCTAGCGTGAAGCGTCTCATGATGACGAATGGTGGGTTGGTGACGGAAGCTTCCATTGGAAGCATTTGTAGCGCGTAGGGGATGGCGCGTTGGCCGTCGATCAGGGCTCTATCCAGCTTCATGACGTCCGAATAGGATGGCGATTGCGTGGAGCCGTTTAGGTCAACTACCATCCCGAAAACAGTCGCGAGGCGAGACTTGACGATCAGATACAAGATCACCAGGTGCTCTGAATCCGATCGAGATGGCGGAAGCTCCGTGGTGTCTTCGTCAAAGTCATCGTCGTGCAGATTGCGCGGGAGACATGTATCGACTTGCGACGGCTTGATTAATCGCGGAAGCCCGACTTGCACGGAAGTAAGGAGGTCCATCTGGAGAATCATCTGCCAGATCCGCCGACGCATTTCGCCCTGGAAGGCGGTTATGCTGGGGTAATGATGGGCATCGCGGTGGTAGCCCATGCGGAAAGCGACGCGCGCGATGATTCCGAACAGGAGCCAGTGTCCCAGCTGTACGTCGTGAGATCGAGCGAACTCTGCGTGGAAGTAGAGAATGAGAGTATCGAGGGCGTATGCCCCTGCAGCGGAGTAGTCGCCCATATAGAGGCAGTGGACGGCCATGTGGCGGTAGAGAGTCATGACTGCGTGCGGGTCGTGGATGCCAGAGGGCAGTTCATCGCTGGAACGGATGTGGATGGATGTGGCGAGCGACATGATGGTGAAAAGGAGGCCGATCCACATTATCGGTGTCTCATGGGGGTTTTCCCAAAAATCATCGTACTGCGTAGAGAGTTAGCTGCATGAAACCTACTCGAGATGAGTATGCAAATACCTCTCTTTGGAACGTCGGACGGTGAAGGATCACTGGCTTTGGTTAGTAGAGGACGTCGTCGCTTGGGATGATGCTAGGGGCTATTCTTACCTGTGCTTTGGTCCATGGAATTGAAATAACGAAAGACAAGCCGGTCCACTTCTGGCCGAGGAGGTATACAACTAACTACCTCATCCCTAGACAGCGGCGCAAAGCGACTCACTAGGAGATCTGGTCCCGGATATTGGGTCTGTGCATCGCTCACAGGACCATCCTGGGGTACATCTACATCTAGGTCCTCGAAGTAGGTTTTCACCTCCGCTATCTAGGTATTCGCAGTCAACACCATTACAGATAGGAGGCATTCGAAGCATTTCAATGAAATATTCTAGACTGTGCACTTACATCAGCTAATATCGCAGCCCAATGCCCACTATCAAAGTATCTCGTCCCGCAACTGTCGCGGATGTTCAACTGCCCAATAGATTCGGTAGGCACATCATGCTCTCCATCCCCACCATTACCTTGCCCTGGAGATGCCGGAGAAGTTCCAGATAGCCCACCATGGCTTAACAGAGAATCAGGAGTCGGCCCGGACCCAGACTTCTCGCTAACCAAAGCTAGGACGAGCTGTTCCAAGTGCTTGACACGGTTCTGCACCGTGGATGCCCCAGGTGTTCTTTGCATGCGTTTAGGCTCATGTTGCGGCGGAGTCATGTATACGCACGAGTCATCGCGACCGCGGTGCTTGCAGTTTTCGCATGGTTGGCTGCGATCACATCGTAGCCTGTATCGCGATGGTCAGCATGTATGGGGGCCGTGGGGGTTGTGCGCAGAGGTAGATGGATTACATACTTCCTCTGACGACAGTTACCACACGAGAGTTGGAGTCGCTCTCTTCGTTTCGCTGGTTTAGCTGACGTTGTGCCCTTTTCGCTGGGATTTAGGGTATCAAGCTGATGACCCGTGTTGTTGTTATTGTTGCTGCCGTCCAAGCTGTCCATTCCTGAATAGGTGGGGGGTGGTGAAATAGTGGAGCTCTTTGGGTCGCGATATTTTTGTTCGTTAACGAGCAGACAGTCATCTGGTTAATATTCCGTAAGCCACCGGGTTCCTGGGGTGTTAATAGGCTGCGAAGCAGGGTTTTTATTAGTCAACTTCTAGAAGAAATATGACCCTGTCAGATGCGTGAATATTTCAGCAGTTGGGGGCTGAAAACTGTCGGGGCGGCTATTCTCATTAAGATGTCAGGTAAGGGATTAGTTGGATAGTTAGATCCTATCAGGAACGAGCTAAGCGCTGGGATGTAATGTTGGTACTGCAGGTGTTGTGTCTACGCACGGCGCTGTGGTGGAGCGGCATCTGATATCCAAGCCTGAGAGGAGAAATCTACCCTTCGTCAGCTACGCGCTTGGCATAATATATTATTGACAGGGATGACGGACAGTAGTTTATTATTTAGTGTTATTCGATCGAAATTAATTAGGTTAAAATAGGAGAGAGTATCATCACACAAAAGCATGTCGTATCTCGTTTCTTGGGTTGTTCAAAGATAGGCGCGGTAATTGCGAGGACCAACGATTGCTCAAGAGACATTGCATGTTGTGCTGGGATTGCACGGCATATCCGCCCCCCAACTGCAATATTAACACAGACTCCGAGTGCCTACGATCCGTTAATCGCTTTCTCACTGCGGCCATCCTTGAAGATGGCCTCTGTTTCCCCTTGGAATTGTTGCACCTCAGCAACGAACGCATTCAAAACCGCCGCGGCTCCGCGCTGCCGTTCATTTGCGTCGCGAAGTTTTTCCAACGCCTGGAGTTTTAATTCCTGCCAAGGATCTGAAGAGGTAGGAGGTTGAATATCAAATGTCTCGGCCAACGTCTGTTCCCATGTGTGTTTGACTCGTTGGAACCAACTGATGATCTGGCGAAACGGATCAGAGCCCTCGTGATTTGCGTTGGCGTCGGAGCTCAAGATAATCTCCTCGACGGATTGCAATCTCCCACTGAACTCTGAAAGGAGGTCGAGAATCCGCCTCGCCTGATCCATCTGTGAACGCGTGACGTGATCCAGCGTGGATTCACATCTTTCCAGCTGGGATTCGAACATGGCTTGTCGAGATGTTGAGAAGCCTGACTGGGATGGATATAGACGGGAAATAAATCGATATAAACCCCAACCTTCATCTGCATGAGAAGATGATGCTGCTAATAATTTCTGCATCCGGCGCGCATCTGGGGCGAGTCCGTCGTCGATAACGAAGTTAAGGCGGCGAGTAAGCCCGTCAGATCTTTCCTTGGCTTCCTGAATGCTAGTCAAAGCTGACTGACACTCGAAAGATATCTCATGCCTTGAAGCTATATAATCCTGCTTCAAATCATGACATAAATCCCTGGCAGTCATATCACTGCTCTTCAACAAAGTGGGTATCACTGACGCTGACTTGCTTGCTCGGTCTAGGATGTTCTCGAGTTGTGAAAAGGCACGCAAAACCGGCTCATACCGTAGAATCAAATGATTACCCTGTCTGTCTTCGGCGGGCCTGGAAACAGTGACTTTACAGTGATGTATCGAAGAAAGCACGGGTATCCCGCAGAAACTTGGGAATTGCAGGACGAGCTGAGCGAAAAGTAAAGGTAGCACGAAAATAACGAGGGCGATGCTCAGTCCGTAGCCCATTCTACGCCTGAGTATGCTGTAGTCTCCATTATAACGTTTGCCTTTTAACGACTCATGACGGGACCGTGACCGTGTGCCAGCATGAGCAGCACCGGCTTGAGCTAGCACCTCAGTGGCAGGGTGGTCTGAAGTATTGTTCACAGCTTCAACTCGAGAATAGCTTGTAGGCATCGATTCGCGAGGCATTAACCAGGACCCATCAGCATCATTATCTTCGTGGATAGACGGCATGACGAGCTCCGGACCCGAAAATGACATGTATGGCTGTAGTAGTGGTTCTTGGGAATGATGTGATGGAGTCCTCGTGGCATGGCTGGGGAAGGATAATGGCTCCATATTCGAAGGGTCAGACGACGGGATATCAGATCCAAGCTCCAGCTCCTCATCGCTACCGATGTATGTCGAAGCTTCTGCATCTTCGGGGAGCCATGTTGCCCATGACGCTCCTAGATGCGGTGCGCCTGCTGGTTGATTCGGAGGCATTCTCCGCTGTAGTTCAAGAGGTTATAGAACAGCCAGCAAAGGGAATGGTATGTCTGATGCCGGAACTTCGTTAGTGAAAGGGATATAAGAGAGAATAGCAGCGATGTTGCGCGTGTAGGCACGCCGGAATCGCGAAGGTGGTGCTGTGTTGCCTAAGCGCCGTCTAATCACAACAAAAGGAGCGCGTAACAACACCAAAGAAGCGTTGTACCATCACAATAAATTAAGAGTATTATTATGCCTGCCAGATCAATAGTACCAGGGAGATACCATTGTCACGGCAACAAGGGTGTGGATGTGGTGGTGTTTATGGGTGCATTTATTTCCACGTCAGAAAGTGCATATGCCGAAGTTAAATTGATGGACGCGAGCCGAGTCGCGTGGGGAGAAAGTTCAAGATTTCTGCCAGGGGTGAAAAAATAAAATAGCTTCACTACTCTTACCCATCAACCAACAATCCCCATGCGGCGATCAAACATAGTCAGGCGGTGGTGTTCCCTCCCAACACAGTCCACACTCCACAAGGACGTTCGATGGAGGCACAATGTGTCTGGACTATCGAGATCTCCGCTGAGATTTTGCTCCTGCACCACTTCCCGCCTATCTCAAGCCGCCAACCCCGTCACCACCGACACTCCCACCCCCAGCTCAGCCCCTCAACAAGCACCTCCAGCAGACCATAGAGTCCTCGGAATAGCTCAAGAGCTCTTCACCACATCCTCCTACAGCCCCGGATCCCCTCTCTTCCTCCCGAATGGCGCACATATCCTCAACAAGCTAACCTCCTTCCTCCGCGCCCAGTATGCGCAGTACGGGTTCCGCGAAGTCGTCACGCCAAACATCTACAAAAAGTCATTATGGGAGATATCCGGCCATTGGCAAAACTACAAGGATGACATGTACGAGGTTAGCGGACGGAGTGAGAAAAGCGACAACGCAAAGAATACTGCTGCGCAGGCAGCGGAGGAGGAGCAGTACGGCTTGAAACCCATGAACTGCCCCGGCCACTGCCTCTTGTTCAAATCCCATATGCATTCCTATCGCGAACTCCCGATTCGTTATGCCGACTTTAGCCCTCTCCACCGCAACGAAGTCTCTGGCTCGTTGAGCGGACTCACCCGCGTACGTCGCTTTCATCAGGATGACGGGCATATATTTTGCCGGCCGCAGCAGATTCGCGGGGAGATTGAGTTGGCGTTGAAATTTACGGATACTGTTTTGCGCACGTTTGGGCTGGACGAATACAGACTTGTGCTATCTACGAGGCCTGAGAAAGATTTCATCGGCAGCATCGAACTGTGGGATAGCGCAGAGCAGCAGCTCAGAGACGCCCTTGACAGGAGCGGCAGGGCATGGGAATTAAACGAAGGAGACGGGGCGTTCTACGGACCCAAGATTGATCTACAACTTCCAGACTCAGATGGCAAGTTCCACCAGCTTTCTACTATTCAGCTAGACATGAACTTGCCCCAAAGATTTGGGCTCGAATACGTTGTCGCTGAAGGCGAGCAAGACTACAACCCCGCAACCCCCGGAAAAGCTACGCCCGTCCTGATCCATCGCGCCATCTTCGGCTCCCTAGAACGCTTCTTCGCCCTGCTTATCGAACGTTATAACGGTCGATGGCCATTCTGGCTCTCGCCCCGCCAAGGCATCATCCTAACCGTGAGCCAAAACGAAAACGTCCTCCGCGCCACAGAAAACGCCGTCGCCAAAATGTCTGGGTTCCAGGGTCTGCTGCGAAATAATCATACAGCTTCGAAAGGCGATGAAGTGTTTGAGCCGTTGTCCTCCACGCAAACGACGTTCCGCATTGACGTGGACGACTCCGCGCGCTCTCTGGGCAAAAAGATCCGCGAGGCGAAGCAGAAGAAGTATAATCTGATCTTCGTGCTCGGGGAGAAAAATCTGGTTGATGGGAGTGTGGATGTGGATTTCTCTGCGCAGACAGTGGGGAAAGATGAGGCTGTTATGAAGGCGTTGGTAGATGAGCTACCGTGCTGGGATGTGACTTCTCGACCAGATGGCGGTGTAGCGAAGATGAAGATGAATGTTGATGATGTGTATGGCTGGTTGATGAGGCTGGAGAAGCGGTTTCAGTAGTTGAGCGTGTGGAATTTATTATATATACTCCGCTATGTTGATAGAGATACGTTTCTGTGTATATTAGAATGTCTAACTTGACGATGTATTATATAATTTTACCAACTTCCCACTGATGGGATAATATCAGGGGTGTCCGTCAATAATAAAGCTTACCTTTGTGGTATCTCCCCATGCGAATTTCGGGGAGTGACCATTCAATGTACTAAGCACTGCACGTCAGATTCAACATATCAGTTCACAAGTTACTGCTCCAACCCTTCATCCCGTGAAGCCAACAGGCCCAAACACTACAAAGCCATCAAGACTGTGAGACGCGGATGTTCCCCCCCAACCTTTCGTCTCCTAGGGGATCGCGCGCGAAACTTGCAAATTCCTCCTCAGAATACGTCTCTTGACAGCTACCTAGTTCAAAGTTTTGTGAAGACGAATTCCCATACCGCGAGCCATGCTGCTTCATGTGCCAACTAACCTCGCTAAGCACATGTTTGAACTATCTTTACTCCTGTGAGGTCCCCTATTGCGAAAGCTGTGTTTTCATGCTCTAGCTCGGTTTCACGATACCTGGACATTGATTTGGGGCTGCTGCTGCTACTGGGTAATACTGGGCGGCTTGAAGAGCGCGAAGTCTGAGAAAGTACTGCCACTGGACGCCGTGCAGCCAAGTCTACCAATATCGATGGAGAGCGGGGTGGTGATCTGTGGGACTCTCACTTTGCAGATGTGACAGTAAAGGAACTAATGCACTGTGGTGAGGGTGGTGGGGGAAGCATTGGATGGAAGTAAGACTGAGACCAAAAGGGGTTTGTAGCACTGGAAAATAACTGTTAGATTGAACTTGTTCCAAATTTGGATATTGTAGATATCCTCTGGCCTGTAAAATTTGATAATATCTAAGATATTAAGGTCATAAGATGGTTTCCATGTTGCCAGATATAGTTATATCCCCCAAACTGATAAGGACAGACAACAATAAGCCCATGTGCTGGAGCTTGAGATCTGGCGAAGACAGTAAAATTTCCAGGTTCGCCAAACTGAAGTACGACATTGTAAGTCACATTGGCGCTTGCTAGGACTCGAATTAGAATGAGATGCTGCGTTGACCCATTATCAGAGCCTTGGATGTGGGGTAGTGAATAAGGTTGGGTGGAGGCTCTTTCTGCTTGGCGTCGAGGCCGCAATCTGTGGAACCAAGCGGGTGCGAAAATGCACCCTAGACCTAGTTGTTTGTATATATCCGGTATCCAAACGGTTCGTATACTAGGTGTGACCCCGAAACGGCCACACCTGCTCCCACGCCACCACCTCCTCGGCAGTTTTCGCCTCTCTGTCCAAAAATCTCCCCTTCGCAGCTTTCACTCTGGTCGTCATTTCATCGAACTCAGACGGTAACACTGCCACATTCCACCCGCTATATGCACCAAGTTCTTCTAGAACCTGCTTCTTGCGATCGACATCTCGTTGCCACAACGCGTATTGTTCTGCTTGTGTCTGGAGTTGCTCTTCAGAGTATCTTACAGGACACGGTATTAGAGGCTTCCCATTTACAGCCGTGCCGACTACCTTGCCCCACACATCCTCCTGCACCATGTCCGTACTGAGGGACTGCATATATGGTTCACCGTCATTGAAAATCGTTCCAATGGCGCCTAAAAGTTCACGTGGGTGTGTATCCCTGTACCTGAAAGCGTGTACGAGATCGGGGGCCTGCTTTTGAGCTTCGAGTTCGTACAGGAGCCAGAGTGACTGTGACAGAAAAAGTTCCTTTGCAGCCTGCTGAGCTTTCGGACTCATCTCTTCGAAGTTGGCTGGAAGGATGGGTTGTGTAAAGCCCTCTAGCTTTGGGCCATCGAACTCAATCAAGGAAGGCTGGTGCGCAGCTAAAAACATTGGGTAGATCGGCACAGCTTGCCAGTCGATGATATGTGTTTAGGGTTGTCTGCGTCGACGAAAATGTTTTCAGCATATAGGTCGTTATGCTAGATAATTCCTTCATTGAGTGACTCCCGCTTTGGTAGTATGTGTAAGCATATCTTTTGAAAGTCACGAAGCACTTTGACTTTGGCGTTATGGGCCGGTCGATACCCGTCGGGTCCGTTGAAGATGCCGTGCTGACGATCCGTTGGAAAAGAGGAGAAGGCGTTGAGACAAGCAATCTCCCGCTGAACAAGCGCGTCCATTACTTCACCTGAGGAAGTCCCTAGAAACCATTCTAAAATTAGGACGCCATAACTATGGGGTTAAAAGGAATCTAGAGTGCATACAAGGACCTCGATGGACATCCATTTCATCCCTCACGTCATCAAACCACCCTCTAGCAGTAGTAGGTCCCACAACAAAAGTAACATCGATTGATCTGCTTTCATCGTCGGCTAGGTCTCGTCCATAATAAAGGGAGCCATAGCTCGCGAACCTGGCGCTAGACAGTCTCGCGGTGAGATCACCAAGCTGCTTGGCGATGTTTGCTTTATCCCGCCCCTTGAGACTATCCCAGACGCGGCCAAGTTCTATGCCCGGAGCTTTCTCCATGATGATATACTCTGCGCCGAGTTTACTCTCCTTGGCTCGCGAACAGTAGTAAGCCAATATTCTTGGCACAGGAATGTTTAGGATAGATTTTAACTGGGAGATATTCGGTTAGTCTAGATGATTCTCAAAATGGGACTCTTGGGAGCTCACATAATCCATCGTAGCAGCCTCTGAAGCAGTAGTGTAATGTGGTCTTCCAGCGTTGGGATTGGGGATCTTGACAATAAGCTGTCTTCCATCCTTCATGCTCGCTAAGAATACCTTGTTGAAGTTTCCTTCGGGCAGCCTCGTGATATTTGTGCACACCGCAGCCCTGCCAGCAGCTTCCTCAGCGACCTTGATAAGGTTCTGCACGTCGAATTTAATATGGCGGCGCTGAAGCTGTTTGGATTCGTTCCAAAGCCATCTTTGTGCTCTATAAGCGAATAAATCATCCTCGGATGCGCGGCCTAAGCTCTATCAGTTCCCGAATTACCCAATTGGAGATGAAGGGAAATTAGTTCAAACCCGTGAGTATCCCGTGTGGACTGACTGACATAGCTCCGGTTGCAGAACGCATGGATCTCTGCGTAAAAGACGTGTATGGAATTGAAGATAGAGGTATAGTTAATATTCTAAAAACCGTCTTCTGTGCAATCATTCTCAAAGTATGAATGCTGTTGTGAAAAGTGTTTAAGTCTTAAATCGAAGACGAGAGATGAAAGGAAGGAGATGATTAAAATGGTACTAATTGAAGGGAACAGAGTTGGAACAAGCCGAGTTAACGGTATTTGTCAGGCTGTACACTTGGACAACATATCAACCTGGAGAATGTATATAAAGGAAACGGCGTAACAAAGCACATCTGGGTTGCTGGTTGCTAGTGGTTGGTTGGCTGGATATGACCAACAATAGCAGCCCTTATGTTACACGCGCGCTATACGCGAACTTGTTATTGGACCAAGTTTAGTGGCGCAAGGCCCATCACGGCGAGCCATACAGAGCACAGTCTGCATGATACTGCCCCATCCATATCCTTGTGCATATTTCAGACAGGACAGCATAGCAAAACCACCATCAAAAGGGAACACAGTTTCAGCACTCTGTCAAGGGCCAAGCTAAGTTTGGGTGCTGTGGAAAAAGCGGAAACATCACTTCCATATGGCATGCAAATATGTAGTCAGGGTTGACTGTCCAACTGCCCTATGGTAAAAGTATCGCAGATTCATACCACCTGTAGGAGAAAGAACAAGATGGCACTTTTGAACTTGCAGACTGTATTCAGTGAAGACACCACGTGACTCGGTAGTTATATCCGGAAATATTCGGGACAACCTGGGAAGAACCTCAAAGAGCCGAAAGCGCCATCGGCATCTCCCGATCACGCTCGTCGCTGCCCTGAAGGTTCCCAATACCAAGGAAGACCAGAGAGATCAGGTATGATGAATGATGAGGTCCTGACATTAGCAAGAGGACATCCAGCGTATTTCTCCTACCCCTGGACTCTGCATGTTCGTGTTCTTCACAACAGGATCGGTTCGGAGATCGCCGGTGCCACGAGTCTTGAGGCACGCGAGATGCAAAAGCCAACAATTTCTAGCAGCGTAACCAGTTCGTAGCAAATAGCAGCTAAGTCATAGGACAGTAATTAGAGTTTCTTAGTTTCTGGTATCCCTGGGAGAATTCCCCGCCAAATTATCGCGATGACTTGGAAGAGAGGGAGAAGGAAAAAAGGAAGCGCGCGGCCAGGCGGCATCTCCACCCAGCTGCTGGGTACCTGTTAACCCACTTGCCCGCCCACCTATTTCGAGATCCTCCTTAGCATTCCGAGATGGGCCAAAAATCGAGAATCCCCGCATAATTTCTACACTTGTCTTGATATTTGCTCCCCTGCCCGCCCCTCAACAACGTCCGCGTGATTCCTTAGTGGTTGCTGCAAATGCCCGAGAACACCGGCAGGGCTGGGATTCCCAGGAAAAGTGCCTTTTCGTGCGAGGCGTGTCGCAAGCGGAAGGTGACCGATTCCCCTGCCCCTCTCTTCTCCTCCTCCTCCTCCACCCCGCATTGCCTTGTGTGCGTGTTACACCTGCCCATGTGGCAGAGAACCAATGCAACGCTAGATAGATATTTCTTTCTGAAGTAGAAACCCCGCTGACTCTGAATTATTGGGCTATCGTAGGTCAAATGCAACGGAGCAAGTCCGTCCTGTTTGCGATGCGCTGTGCGTGGTGAAGTCTGCGTGTATAGCCTGTGGGTGTTTGGTCTTGCAATACATCGAATTTGGTTGAGAGTTCTGTTTTGTTAATTGAGATTGCGCCATGTAGGACCCCGACGTTATCGTACACAAAAACCTTGGAGGCGCGTATCTCGCAACTTGAAGCAGAGTTGACCAGGCTGCGAAGTGACACCAAGGATGAAGGGAATAGCCAGTCGCAATCGACAGACATCAAGCAAGTCACCTCGACATCTATATCCCACCACGAATCATCCGACGACACAACGGGTATAGACCTAGCACGGGACATCGAAGGATTGCAAGTGAAAGATGACGGGCGAATATCATTCCACGGACCAACCAGTTTGTTCCAGCTACCAAGTGGGCTAGCCAGGGAAGAGTCGAACCCCGCGGAAACAGGCCTCGAGTTGGATGGCAGAAAGGAGCGGCTTATCAACAATGCGTGGAGAGAGAGGGCGTTTGAGCAGCTCACAACAATACCAGAGCCATTTCAGTACCTGCTCGATTCGCATTGGTGCTGGATACACCCGCTTTTCAACTTCGTCTACCGGCCAGCCTTTACTCGTGGGTTACCCATCCTGTCCATTTCCAAAAGTCTAGCATACCAAGACATAGTTGGCTAAGCTCACGGGCTGTGTAATAGGTGACATGAAACTAAACGGCCCATATTACTCCGATATCCTTATGAATGCCATCCTATCCCATTCCCTCCGATGGTGCAGAAGCGAACCGAAGATAAGCCGCCTACTAGATTCGTACGATGGGGGCGCGCTCTTTTATGAACGATCTGTCACTGGCTTGATGGACAGTCTGAAGAACGGCAATGGCCAGATCCCGATCGTACAGTCCCTTCTGCTACTGAGCGCACAGGAGTGTGGTCGAGGGAATAGGACCCAGGCATGGTTGTACAGTGGTATGGCATTCAGGCTGGTAGAAGATTTGGGCATCACGATCGACAGCAGGAAATACTCCGGATCAGTCCAGTTCTCCGACGAAGATGTTGAAATACGGAATCGTTTATTCTGGAGTTGCTACTTTTGGGATAAACTGGTTTCCCTTTACTTTGGCAGGTCTCCTATCATTCAAGATACACCTGTCAGCCCCCCAAGGATACTCTGTAAGTGCCCCAGTCCACTTGATTGCTTGCCATGGAATTATACATACTGACCAAGAACTCAAAGTGGATGATACTGCGGAAATAGAGATCTGGACACCCCACGGATTGGTCTTCCCAGAAGGCACTCACTATCCCCCAACCCAGGCACACTCTACTTCATGTTTTATGAAGATGTGCTCCCTAGCCGAAATCCTTAATCAAATAATCATACACATATACGACCCAGTCCGGCGAAGTTCCGAAAGCGAATTGCGCAGCTGCGTCCGAGAGCAGAGCAGAAATCTGGAAAAGTGGTGGGAAGAACTACCAACGTTCTTGAAGCTTACAGTCAACGACCTACCCACTTTCAGCCCACCATCCCATATCCAAACTTTGAATTGCATCTACCATACCGTTAATATCCTTCTACATCGTCCCATGCTCTGCTCGAGAAAGCCAAAGAGCTCACATTCCGAAACAAATAACGCGAAACCCCTTGTGCAATGCATGTTTTCAGCCACTTCAATAATTGCGCTCTACGATCTCTATCGACGGACTTTTGGGGATGGCCATGTCGTCTTATCAATGGCGTACAGCATCTATACTGCTGCCTCGATATTCTTGCTTGAAATCCAAGCTTTGAAGTATGCATCCTCAGGGACAGTGGAGAAGCTTAGATACTGCATAGGTGCCTTGAACAGAGTCAAGACAGCGAATCCGGGTAAGCAGCTTTCCTTCCCCTCCTCACCGTTCAGGGGTACAACAAGCGTTTTCCCTAACATTCTCCCAATACAGTCATAAACACCGCACTGGGCCTAATAGACCAAGAGCTCCAAAAACTCCACATCAACATCAACGACCCGCTTGACCACGACCCGCAACCCATCTCCATCACCCCCTCACAACCATCACCCGCCACCTCCACCGACCAGCCCATGCTTCCATCCTCATACACCCTCCCCCCACACGGTGCATTCAGCTTCACACCCCCACCCCTAACCGACCCTCAGAACCAAACCACCTTCAACAACAACACCATCCCCTCATTATCGATACCAGAAACCTTCAAGCAGGAAGACATATACACCATTGCACCAGAGCTATTCGAAGCGTTTTCTTACGTCGAACCGATTCCTACCACTGTTGACTCGGATTTTGATTCCGGCTGGCCAACTGCTGAGGGATTATGAAAAGAATTTCCCGTATATTTATATATATTTTTGAGATGCGTATATATAACCTTTGTTTTCAGTTATATATATACATACCTTTTGTCTTCTATGTTGATTTTTCGTTTTATCTACCTATATATATGAGCGTTCGTTTTTCTCTCTCTTTTTTCCCCCCACCTTTTTGGGAGCGATATTTGGGATTTCTTCCGATGAGGAAATGTTGAAGAAGCGTCTTTGAGACATGGGGAGGGGGCGGCGGGGTTCTGTGTATACATTTCTTTTTTACTTGGCCCCGTTGCCTGGGGGCGGCCCTATGAATTTATCTGATGTGAATATGAATGAAACAGACTTCTGATCTTTTCTTGGTTTTAAGCTCAGGGGGATGTATGCTGTATCTTGGTTCTTTGTCGATTCTATACACGACATTAACGTATGGTCTGAGACTCCGCCAATATGTTTATATGAGCCTTTCAGTAAATACACGAATGAATTGCGAGATATATATATACTCATTTCTATTCATATTATTGAATGCTAGAATTCAGGAAGAGAGGGGCTTGCAAAGTCACATGAGAGAGACAGGGTTTATTTTTCGTGATTCGCATCGTAAATTTTGCAATTCATCAACCTTGTAAATGAGGGGGGTGCGTGGGTTACCTGTGGAGCCCTTTTCTCGACTTCATGAATGGCGTGTGAGGAAGAAATAAAAAGGAACCTTGAAGGCTATATATATGCCATGCATTTACGCATATCATACACATTTCATATATGATCCTCCAGAAGATTTTATGAGATTGAACCGGCAGGTATATAAGAACTTACTGTTGGATTCCCCGCCTATCTTCCTATACCAGCTTCGAAACCATCTAACTATATAGAGCCGGGGATCCTCTTTTCCCACCATCCCACCAAGTTAGTGGTGTGGATGGCGCATATCAAGTCCGCCCGCAAGACCAACTTGAACATTCCTACTCCGCCGAAACTGAGCGGGGTGGCCGTCGAGAGGCCATGCCATCATCCTCCTCTCAGCCATCAGCACCTGTTCAGAGCATCTTCAATCTCATCATTACTTTTCTCCGGCGGCGTGCGCATACATTCTCAGCCTTTCTAAGACGGATTGTTAGGGGAGGGCTCTATCGGGTCATCCACCGCATATCCATGTCCATCAAGCGCATCTTCCTCATTCCCCTCCACACCCTCCGCTCTGCCATATCCTACCTCTCCAACAAATCTCTACCACCTAAACCCTCCCTTTCCCCAGCCCCTATATCCCATCGCGTCCCCGCCAACTCCTGGGACAGCCACATGCACATCCTCGATCCCCAACACTACCCCCTATCCCCCGATGCGCAATACACCCCCACAACCCCGCACCTCCTCTCTCACGCCCTAAGTTTCGAATCCTCAATCGGCATCCCCAACCTCGTCCTCGTCCAGCCCTCAATCTACGGCTCGGATAATTCCTGCCTCCTCGACGGGCTGCGCTCCCTCGGTCCACAGCGCGGTAGGGGCGTGGTAACCATCGACCCTTCCACCACCATCGAAAGTTCAACTCTGCACGAATGGCACACTCTCGGTGTTCGCGGCGTGCGTCTAAATTTCCAATCCGTAAACAAAACCCCCACCGCGGCGGAGTTGGCATCTACTCTCCGCGCCCATGCGGCGATTGTCCAGCGCTGGGATTGGGTGTTTCAGATATATATTTCGCTTGATGCAGTGCCGGTGTTGGTGGATGTCGTGCGTGATTTACCTGTGCGTGTGTGTTTGGATCATTTTGCGAGTCCGAGACTACGCGCAGAGGATTCGGTGGAGGGATTTGATCCATATACATCCCTCCCAGGCTTCGTAGAGCTAGTTTCCCTCCTTAAGCAAGGGAATACGTATGTGAAGATCTCCGCGCCGTACCGTCTTAGTGCGAAAGGTGATGATGAGGGGTTTCGCGCCACGGGCGTTATTGCGAAAGAGCTCATGCGCGTTGCGAGGGATAGAGTGGTGTTTGCGACGGATTGGCCGCATACGAGGTTTGAAGGGTTGGATATTAGGCCGTTTATGGAGATGTGTTTGAGATGGTGTGAGGAGGTGGAAGCGGAGGGGGGAAAGGGGGATGATGGGGAGACGGGGTTGGTGGAGATGTTGTTTCGTGAAAATGCGAAGAGGTTGTGGGATGGATAGGGGGGTTCATGGGATGTTTGAGTGTTATAGAGTTGTGGTGTAGAGGAGACTATGGGAAGCTAGGAGTTAAGGATTGATGGGATGGCGGGTTCGGGGGGGATATGGGGGATAATTCTTTGGATTTACGGGTTTACGATATTTATGTCAAATATGTATAGAATGAAGACTGTTTTTATGTACCTAGAAATAGTACACAGTAGGTTATGAATAGATTGTATTTATACACATAGGAGATCCCAGATCCCCAAGAGAAAAAGAACATATATATATAAAAGATAGTAATACATAGTACGCTGCGAGAAAAGAAAAAATATATATTAAAATAATGTCCCGTGGGTCTCGAGGAGAGATCCCATTCCTGTCTGCATCTCCCAATGAGGTTTCCTGTTCATGTCTTGTATATGTATGGGCTGACAGCGCCATTTCAGGCTTTGAAAAGGAGAAGCCGAGGAGTTGGGCTGTGCGGTACTCAGAGTCACGGCAACAGCCCGCCTCAATGCTCTAGCGATGAACCCCGTCGTAGAGCCCCTGGAGATAAAAACTCCCGTGCCGCAATTTTGAAAAGGTGAAGAAAATATTGTTGTTCGCGCGTCACAAACCATGTAGTAGGACAACGGACTGCCACTCTTTTTCGCGAGCTTCTCGACTATGGCAAGCATGGAAACTGCGAATGGATTTTGTTTGGAAAAGTAAAATCGGTCCTCTCCAACTGTTCCAATGCGCCAAACCGATAAAGATACGCTAGTAGGAAGTGGAAAATGGCAAGTCCCCCTACGATTTCAGGCAGGGAAGTTCTCTTTGACTTTGCTGAACGCCATCCTCGGGGTGTTCACATCAATGCATCCTCTTCTTGCGCCTCCACGCAAAGATATGGGGAGATATACCCATTTGCACCGTCTATGCAAAATCACCGAGTCTTCTGCCGAAACAAGTTATCCTTATGAATCTTTTCCCGCCTTCTCTTCCCCCCATACCCCCCTCCCCCTCCCCCACCCTGCGCTACCTCCTTTTTCTTCTCCTCAAGCTTCATTTCCAACTCATGAATATTCCTCTTCTTCCCCTTTGGCCCCGTTTCCATCATATCTACGAAATCTTGAATTTCATCTTTCCTCCTCATTCGGCTGCGCATTGTTTTCAAGACTAGCTGTGCACGGTCAAAAGCGTGTTTGTGGCGCGCTTCGTCGAGTCCGGCTCGGAATGAGTCTAGGTTGAAGTTTATCTTTTGGCTTTGAGAGAGGGTTTCGCCGGGTATAAAGTCGCTGGTTTGAATGGTTAGGAATTGGCTGTCCGTATTGGGTGCGCCGAAAGTCTGAGAGACGTGTTAGAGAATATTATCCTTGGAAAAACCTTGCAACCCTCCCAACTGTTCTGAATAGGAGAAAAAAAATAAAAACTTACAGTTCTGTCCCCTTTCTGCACAATATTCCCATTCTCGTCCCTGACCCAAACTTCCATGAACGCCGTCATTCGACCTGCCCAAACTATGCCCTGTAGCATGATTGGACCATACGAATCACTCCTATCCTGCACTCGCAAGCTCGTGGACGACACGAGTCTTTTCGGCGGCACATTCTGCGCCCGCAGATCGCGCAACGAGTTCAAAATCAGCTCGGGCTTATAAACCGGATGCTCCTCGACCTTCAGCAGCAGCACCATATTGGTAGAGTGACAGGCTTCAAACCATGAGTGCATAATTTTAGATAGCTCCTCATACGTCTCCGCAAATCCAACTTGCAGCGCCCAGATGGGGCGCTTGGATTCCCGTGGCTTCTGCTTCCCCGAGCCAATCCTTCGCGGGATGACTGCGAGATCCGCGGATAGCTTAGCTGGTGATTTGGTTTCTCCGCGTTCTCCGCTCAAAACATGGCTTGCATGGGATTCGATTCTGAAAGGATTGGGTTCCCTTCGAACAACCAATGGTTTCGTAAGGCTTGTTTTCACAGCCTGGATTGCCCAGTTGTAAATTGCCGTGGAATGCGAGCAGATGGCAGTTACGGAGGTGTCTGGGTCGTGAGTTACCCGGCCTCCTCTCCTTGACGTCCTGTAGAAGCACATTAGTATCGTATCAGAACAACATGTGCTGCGCGTGAAAAGAAAGGAAAAATATCAAAATGAACATATAAAAAAAACTCACCTATCCGCCCCATTCTCAAACTTCCACTGCAACCCGCGAAACTGATCACGATTCGTCTTCACATGAATAATCTCAGGCGGATAATCCTTTGGGAATACGCCCCGGCGCAGCTGGCCATACTGCTGAGGGTTGAAAGGTAGCTCACCATATCCCGCGCGACTTAGACGATCGTGATCAGGCATCTCGAATGTATCGAGCGTGTCCTCATCGTAACTGACGCTGGGGGCCGCTGGTCGCCTTTTGTTAGGACGTTTTTTGGGCCGCTTTTGCTGTTGTTGCTGCTGCTGCTGCTGCTGCAGCTGCTCAGATGTATCCTTGTCCTGTAGGCCTAGACGACGCGCGATATTGGGTACTGGGAGAGTGTGGCGCGGAGTTGCCTGTTTAATGCTACTGCTACTGCGGGCTGTAGAGAGGAGAATGTTGCTCGGCCGCAACATCCTGCTTACTGCGTTAAATGTAATGTTTTAACTGCGATGCAAGCTTGCAGCGCGCGGCGTTCAAGCTTCCAGAGCTTCCAATTTAATTTCTGGATGTTCCTGACCAACAATGGCGCTAGGCTGAGAGAGTTCTAGCGCACAATGCATGGTTCGTGCGTTGATATTGGGGCGAGAGACTAAACTGTTTCAGGCCAAGCGTATCTGGAAGCCTGGCATCGACCAGACATTTACTAATCATCACCATAGAGTTTTCTAAACATACATCATCTTCTCCAAGCCCGATTCTATCTCTAAACAACCAGAATGAGTCAGTGAAGACGACAGTGATTTGTTCAGTGCTGAACATCATATCTCCTTTGGTATCATAATAGCATATAGCTTCTAGGTGCATAGCTAGAGTGTACACCCTCCATCTCAATCAAGTTTGCCTCCTGCTTTAGATCAAAGTACATAGTAATCATACACATAAATCCATACAGATCCATTTTTAACCCCGAGCATCGCCTCGCAGTTTTAGTCACGGACGGGACACCCACTGCCCAAATGATTCGTACCATACGCTTTCTTCAACACCTGCATTGCTACACCAGCCATAACAAGTAGCATATCGATAAAAGAGCGGAAACGCCATTGGCGTACGGTAAAGCCCTTGCGTTTCTATTTCTCGGGTTTATCCACGCCATAGCCCTCAGCATGGAAGTCGCAGTAGTGGGAAATGTTATCGCCCTATTGGTTTGAAATCGGCTGGTCAGCATAAGTACTCGAAAGTTGAGTTGGGTTGGGTTGGGTTCTGCAAATGAATAACAATAGCGAAGAAAGCACAAATAGGGCCTCCCTGCTTTTCTTTGCCACATTATCACTGGGAGGGAGGGAGAGTCTGCGTAGGTACAACTTACCAACACCATGCAACACTCAACCTGGTGATTATCAGAGCAATTGGAGTTTCGAGGAGCAGGAGTACCTATATTCCAAGCAAAGCAATTACTCAGCCAAACACCATCCAACCATGTTAACTCTACCAAAACCTTCATGATACCAAGCCCGCGATTGCTCAAATAGGATGAAGGGGGGGCAATGAATAGAGTCAGCCGGGAGGAGGGGGAGAGAGGGAAAAAAGACACATACACCCTTTCCCAATCCACGTATTATCTGTCCCCTGAGCCTGCGTATACGACGAGCAACAGTACGGCTCCCGACCGCTGGGACACGTCCAGACGCCCACCGTGTTGGAGATGAGAGTAGACACGACGACGGCCACAAGGGCTGCGGAAAGAGTGAAGGTGGTTGACAGCATTGTGACTGTTCGCGTGGGTTGTGGGTATGTCTGTCCGTTAGATCTTATGTTGCAACGAGAATGATAGGCTTTTTGTTGCCTTTTGCAAGTTAATCTTTTGGAGATAGCTTGGATGTAAAGGATGTAAATGAGAGAGGGAACGACCGAACGAGAGAGTGAAACGTTCAATGATGAGGAGAAAGTGGAAGAAGAAGAGAGAAGAGAGAAGAAGGACGAAGGAGGGGGTGAGGGGATTAATAGTGCGCCTATATTCCCGGATATGGCAGGTAGGCAGGTATGTCAGTCACCCCGTGACATCACTCTGTAAGAAGTCCCTTATACGGAAGAAAATCGAGTTGCCAAAGCGAAATCAGCCTGGGGTTGCGGGGAGGTTGGAGATGGAGATAGATCCCATTCCATCTGATAATAACAGGAGGCTCTACATAGGAGCCAGTATGCATGAAACACCACTGAGTCATCATTCTAGGGGCTATCTGACTGTAACATGTATATCTAGAAGATATGAATCCAAGCAAAGGGGGTATATACATCCATGAAAAGAAATTCGTAGGAACCTGGGGGGGTTTATGTGAAACGATGATAAATTGAAGCGATCATTAGCCGTCAAGTGCATGCTATGCTGAAGAAGCAAAAACAGGATTGATACATCCTGGGCTCACATGGTCAGGTTTTAAGCCCTATATATAACAGGACATGGTAGAAAAGATAACAACACACGCTCGAAATAACGAAAGAAAAAAATAGACAGCTCTTGAATGGAACTACCATTCAAGAGGAAAGCGAGATGCCGTGGTTCCAACTCACGTATAGGCACGATAAACAAACACCCCAAAGCTAGTTCACATATTCATAAACATCATACTCCTTAGGCCCGATCGGCCGCGTCATGCGTTTGTTGAGTAGGTGTCGTGGACCCGGCAGTCTCTATCAAACTATTCCAAATCGCCCTTTCAATGTGCGAGTTCAAATGCTGCTGATCGCGCTCCTGCTCCTCGCGGTGGCTTTGTGCTGATTCGTGCAGCGCTAACTTCAAATCTTTGTCTTCATCATCGGATGTGCTGGTCAGGGTTAGATCAACTGCGTCGCCATTGGAGTGCTGAGGAAGGGCATCGCGGATATGGGCATGCGCAGTGTCTTGTCTCGCGCACTGAGCCTCATCAATACTCGCCTTTATAGCACGATTATAAGCATTCTCGTGATCCCCGGCTGCTTCAGCAGCCCGTAACTCAGAGAGACTTGCGCGGATAGCGCGTCCAATCATCCGATCCTCATTAGCATCTCCTGTAGATGACACCCTAACCGCTTCCGAAATTGCTTGTTCATGGCTATCTGGCAGGTGACTGATTTTTTGTTTGTGTTTTGGCGCTGGAGGTGTACCTCCTGCAGCACGCATCGTCTCCCGTGCGCTCTCAGGCGCGGCCACGTAGTTTGCAGTAAGATCAGAATCCGACCTGCTAAGTCCTGAGTCTATGTGTCTAGTTCGGCGTTCTAACGCAACAGCATCCCGCGGCCTTGCCACTAACTCGGATAGAGCGTGAAAACTTGACGAATGACGGAGTATTTCTTCTCGGACTGAAGAATGCCACTTTTCAACCACGGCCACACGCTCTTCGTAAGTTGAATCCCTGAGGTCCTCGCAGCCCTGTGCGCAGCGGGACGCGATGATGTAACTGTCAACACTTGGGCCTAAATGTTTCTGAAGTTCCTTGTAAATGCCACGCATAGTGTACCCAGTCAAGGCAAATATGCCTATTGAAAAGACGGTTAATTAGCAACGCAGACTTGAGAGCTAAGAATCTACTCGGTTCCATACCTGCTCCGGGCTTCAGCACCAAACCGCCAAACCCCTTGCCAACACCTTTAACAAACCCGACTGGACCTTCTTTACTTCCCTCCAGTGGCTGCGTTACGAGGCCAGATATTCCATCGTAAAAGCCATAGCCAATCTCCTAATGCCGCCGTTAGCAATGTATCCGATGGACCACGACGCGATAGAAGGTGCTACCTTTCCGGCAGCCTTAACTCCACTCCGAAAGCCAGTGATATTCGGATGTTCCCGAACAGTCTTGTCCCCATATAATTTGGGGGCGTTATGAAATCCTTTTGCGACGCCTAGGCTAAAGTTCATTGGAGATCGAAGGCCCATGGCTACCAGCTTGGTCGCAGCGTGCGCTGCGCCGACAACTTCCCTCGCCGTAAACTTTTTGGCTTGGGGAGATACCTCCTTGATTATACACCTATCGCTTCGAATATACGTTAATACCCTACGAGAAACTGAGGTGATACAAAAAAGGGACACGCACTTGGGGTGGTCTTGCTCAGAATTTCCCGACGATCCAGACTCCGTGCTCTTACGTGGCAGAGTCTCTGCCACTGCTACCTGATCCGTATCTATATCTGAGGGAGTTATCGTACTGGGTAGGGACGCACTAGAGGCATCTGAGGGGGAAGGAGTTTGTCCCAATGAGCTTAGCGAAGAGCTCCTCGACAATGGCGGATGAGGCTTTATTTTGTTGAGGTTAGCCTGGGCATAAGACGCGGGTAGCGGTATAGCCTTCAATATTTCTGCTGGTACGTCGGCAAATCCCATGACAAAATCTCCAAGGCTTTCAATTAAAGCGGCAGCCCCGCCCGTAATGGGATCGTGTGGCCCTGGAGACGTGTCATATTCTCTAGACCGGTATCTGTAAAATGGGAGTTAGAAGCTTTAAAGGATACGGGACGGACACGGGTACTCACAGCTTGACGTCATCCAAGCCCAGAATGCCCTCATTGTTCAGGACAGCCAGGGCAAAAGGGCTTAGGATGATGCTTGAACGCTTCACTCGCCAGGCAGCCGCGCGGCGTGGGGCAAACATACATCGTATTGTGTCCACCTGAAGCTGGTTATGAAACGACTTGGCTCCTTCCTCTAGGCCGTGTTCCTGGCGGATTTTGGCGCCAAGTTCCTCTGCTTTGTGCTGTGACTGCAGTTCGAGAGCCGACATAATAGCAACGGCCAATCTTTCCGCAGTCAACTGCTTGTGTGGGATGGGCGTAGGACCAGCCCCGGCCTTTGCAACCATAGCACCCCAGAATGGCTGGTCGCCAAAGAACGGAACCACAACCGTCGGTCTCCCCAGAGCAATGCCTGCAGCAGTTGTACCTGCCCCACCATGGTGTACAACGCATGATACTCTCTTAAACAGCCAGTCATGAGGACAATTTCCAACCATAAAAACATCATCTGGGACAGCAATTTCATTGGATCCAAAGCCACCCCAGCCTTTGGACACAATCGCCCTCTGACCCGTTATTTTGACTGCCTCGAAGATCAGGTTGGTCATTGCATTGGGATCATCTACAACGATGGAGCCAAACCCTATATAGACCGGCGGCGGCCCTGCTTCGAGGAATCTGGATAGATCATCCGGTGGTATGTAACTAGAGGACAGAGGAAGAAAAAAGAATCCCGAAATATCGAGATTCGGGCCCCAGTCTTTAGGTTTCGGAATCAGGGTAGGTGACCTGTAGACAGAATTTAGACGGCAGAGCCAATGGGCAGGGAGAACAACGTTAGCCATACCAGCAATAAGTGTAAGGTATCCTGAGCCGCGGTATCATTCCTGGTGCGGACAGGATATTAATGGGTTCGAGGCCGAGAGTTCGCTCCCTGAATCGGTTGATAATATCGCCCAATCCTTGCCAGGTCATCATTTCCACAAGAGCATAGGACACAAAATTTGCGACCCCTATCTCCGCATTAGAAAATTGTATGTTTACCAGTGGATGGGGAAACGCTTGAGTGGGAGACCATGGCATCCTAGATCGATCAATTAGCTCAGCGAAATACATTTTGGTGCCAAAACTTACGTGAACATGAGGTGTAGGGGAATGCCTAGCTTCTCAGCACAATGGATATGCGCAAAGCTGGGAGGGTTCGCTATTATAACGTCCGCTATAAATGGTTTGCCCTCGCAGCTGATGCGACTATTGTTAAAGTCCGAGAATCCAGCGCCCTGGCAGCCCTCGAAGCAGGACCGCCAGCATCTAGAGATGATATGGGCTATTTCTTTCCGGCGCTTGCCCACATCACCATTGCGAAGGGTGTCAACTCCAGGCATCAATCCCGGATTTTTGACCATGAACGCCATTAATTCTGTAGGGTCGCCTCCAATGTCGAAGAACTCGAGTCCGTTTTCCTCCACAAATTGTTTGAAAGTTGGATGGGTTGCCAAACGTATTCTGTGACCAAACTCATTCTTAAGTACCTGGCCAAGGGCAACAAAGGGCTGAACGTCGCCTCGGGAGCCAACAATTTGTATCACTATGTTGAGTGAGGGCACCGGCTCCCCTCTTATAGATTCGGCCAAGGGAGAAGCGACGTATCGATGGCGCTCCGAGACACCCCGACCGACAACTTTCTGGAGAACTGGTGATAGCAGCGATGACAATTTTTTGTTGCGCTCGTTGATATTGACATTCAAGCGGCCATCATCTACCAAGTGTTATTGCAAGTTCGGCCCATCGCGCACATCATTCCCGTACCTCTAATTTCCGCATTTGTATCGAATCCTTGATGGTTCATATCAACTTGGCCATACCTCCCACCCAAAACAGGGAGCGGGACATCTCCGCCACATAGCGACTCTGTTGGCTGTATCCCCAACTCCTCTGGTCGGGGCCCAGCGGACGCAGGAGCGTCATTCATGACTGCTGTATGCTAAACCTCGCAAACCCTGGTATTATCGACTTGCGCCTACGTAGGCAAGCAGAAGGAAGGGAGGTTAACGGAGTAAAATTGTGCGGCAATTATCTATTGCTTAAGCATGTTAGTAGCAATGACATGCTCGAAGCAAAGCTTACTTTACCTTTGCAGGAGATAATGGTCTTTTGGACAACGTCGAGTTGTCGAGTTCTGTTAGGGAGACCTCTCACGCAGCATCACATCCTGGGCCAAAGATGAGGAGAGAAATGGTGGACATGGCTATCCAAAACCAGAGCTTAGTAAATCTGCACCGTTTTCAGTAAATATGGTCTTTGCTCGGGAGTCATGACCAAGTAAGAATCGCATTGTTGCAGGTATCAACTATGGAGTTGGATATCTGCGTGCGAGCTACTACAAACAACAGCCCACCAAACAAATCGATGACTAAGAGGTTGCCGCATACGTCACATACCCCTGTCTCGCGGAAATAAGTAGACCCAGAGCCGTGCATATACATAGACGCGCATGTTTCTTCCCCACAGTGACAGGAAGCTCTCTCGCGCCTTCAGCGGATGCTGTCTATTGACAGATGCTGCCGGAATCTGCTTCGAATCATAAGAGTGGTTGCCCCTCAAGGTGGGGCCAAAATCTGGACGTAGTATCTTCATGAATGGGAATGCATGTGACCATCGCTTTAAAGGTTCAGCGACTGCCTACCACCCGTACAGGGGATGGTAATTCCACCCAGCCATTGGTAAAAGGGGCTCGGTATAACGAACAGCTGTCCTCTCTTCTACCATGCATTCTTTCTCACATTCACCAATATACTCAGATCTCACACCTCATGCCTCGATGCATGTGGTTCAAGATTCAGTAACTCACAATAAAAAACAACACGCGGTGCAGAGGATCATTTATTGGGAACTTCAGCACTTCTCATAGAGGGTCATGCCAAAAAGCCTAGACTTTTGTCGAAAACTTGTCACTCTTATGAGCAACATCTTCCTGAGACTTTTTGGGATCATCTTTTGAAGGTGTGGCTTACTCGACATGCCTTGCAGGAATTGAATTGGAGAATAGCAGGATTTACACCACTCTCTCGCTAAGAGCTCTGTCAGCCAGAGGGAAGTCTTAACATTATTGGAGAAGCGTGGAGTGCGAGTCGACTATTATGCAGGGACACTGTCTTCAATAACAGAGCACATGAGATCGGTCTGGCTGCCTTCTATAGAAACTGAACCTCCACCACCACTGCCGAATATTGAATAGAAAAGAAGAAAAAAAATCCAACCCACATTGTTTTATGGTATCCTGACACCGGAGATGTTTTTATCCAAGCAAGATTGAGGCCAGGTTGTAACACATAATGCAAATAAATCTTCGATCATCTAGAATTCTATTGAAAATGCTAGTATTTGTTTATTAAGTGCTATAGTCTTTAGGTAAGACCACGACTCAACGAGTAACGCCTTGTATTAGGCCGGAGACTCTTGGTTCTGCTCGACTAAATCTTTAAACTATCCTGAAATTTTAGCTCATATAGGCACTGTTGTGAAAGGGGGAAAAAGGACAGTGCCCAGGTGTGAAATTGAATCACAAGAGAGCTCCTTCCTACCTCTATACCTTTTAGCGCGGTTTTTCTGCTGCTTACGTGATTGTAATACTATTGACCAATTTTAGGCGGTATGCCTTTCGGTGAGACCTTTACACCACCAAGAAGGTTTATATTCTGTGGCAGAAAGGCCACGCTAAAAGTGCAAGTTCTACGAACGCGGGGATAGTCTGAAAGATAGGGTTGCAGCCAGTCAGAGTGGTCTGTTTTTGACGCTGTTTTGTTAGACTGGCTTAAGCCAACCAAAAAAATGTGGTGCCCAAAATCACGACAAATCTGGAAATATTTGTCACGGGACCGGGGTCTTAAAGGAGCTTCCCCCTCCGCACCTCGCTACAGAAATTCTAGGCGAAAGACATGAGCCACGTGCACATGGAATAATTCTTGGCGTGCAAACACAACAAACATTACGTAAGAGAGTTAGTTGAATTTGGAGAGATGTTAATTGCTGTTAATTGGATCCAGAAGAAAGAAGAACTTCTTGACGGAACCGTTGATAGGGTCATGAAGTCACCTTGCCCCTGACGGGCAACAAGTCTGTGTCGCAATTTTGTTGGCACCAATGTTTCGTTCCCAGGCAAAACTGTGCAAAATATTAATACACCAAGCACCACCACCATGGAAGCTCAGTCATCTGCCTCTTCAAGCTTATCAAGGTGAAAAATGACGCTTTCATCATCAACGTCGAAGTCAGACGTGTCCCCATCTTCCGCGTTTAGTCCTTCCAGCCAAGACTCACATAACTCCGAATTATGGTCCAATTTTTGCTCAGATGCTCCACGATTGCTGGACACTGTCCTCCAAACGCTGTTCTTGCTTAAAGACGCATTTGCCGCATCTCGAGGTTGCCAGAAGCGAAAGATAACCTTCTTCAGGCGAAGCGTGCAAATCCGCTCGCCAGGGGCAAGGTAACGATATGAAGTCTCCTGGTTCTTACCACGTCCGCCCTCTAAGCCCACATCTAGGTAATCGCCCATGGGGGTTGCACCGACTATCTCTCCAATAGGAACAGCAACCTGGGCGGATTGCCGAGATTTGAGCTGGGCACCCTCTGCATTGCTGCTGTCGATCAGCGTATCGAGTCCGATCACAAAATAGACATCCATATCATCTTCGACCTGTTCTTTTAACCATTCCCGCACGTTTGATTCCTTGCAGAGCGTCCCGAACAACTGTGCTGGCTTTCGAAGTGTATATATGCGGGCAGACTGCGCAGCGACTTGGACATCCGTGGAATTAATAGTCTCCGATGTCAATCTTGCCAGTCTTGTGAGCATGGCGCGTGCTCTCGAATCGGTCCGAGATTGTAGGAATGCATGGTAGTCTTCTATGGTGTTCACTGTAAAATCCGTCGGTCGCAGAGGGACGGGGGACTCGAACGCGTCCAGCTCAGGTTCTTTGATGTTTGGAACGAGGCACGCGAGCTGTACATCTTCTCGACACAAGAAACGACTGGGAAGGACAAGGTGGGAAGGCATTGGTAAGTTTTCTGTAGCGGAATAGCTTGCTTGTAGGTTTCCTGTTTTAGTAGAAGAGCTGGAAATACTATGAGCATACAATGTATGAAGTTGACTTTCGCCCAAGAATGGATTGGAATGTCTGCGAATTCGAAAAAGGGGTTAATTTCCAATCTACTGGTCCAACCGAGACATACATCAGATAACCCCTGCCTGCAGGGGGTTTTGATATGCATGTGCATGGGCTCGACGTTTTTCCCGCAATGGTGCAACTGTTCGCTTCCTTTTTCTGATAGTCTTGCGGACAATCAATCTCGACGTTACTTACCTACGCTCTGCATTTCCCAGTGCGAATGAACAGACTGAAACCGCGAAATGGACTCAGTGATTCAGGTGGGCGACCTATCAGACGATTATTTGACCAGCATATCAGAAAAAATATGCCCTGGCAGTCTTGAGAATCTACCGCCCGCCTTGACTCTACTGAATGGCGAGGGGGAGGTTCTGAGATTGATGTTTGACAAGACCGGAGAGGCGGAGTATTTAGATCGAGCTGTCGATGCTGCGCGGGAAGTTCTGATGGCAATCTCTCCTAGCCACCCGCAGCGGGCCATATATCTTAACCAGCTGGGTTCCCGTCTGCGGAGTCGATTTGATAGGTGCGAAACATTGGACGCTCTGACAGAAGCAACCAATTTGTTTGAAGAAGCTGTAAATTCTTCACAGGATCATTCGTACAAGTTCATGTACCTCAATAATCTAAGCCTTTGCCTAAGCGATTGGTTTGACATCACTTCAGAAGTCTGCTACCTAGAACGGGCAATTCGAAGTGCTCGAGACGCTCTAGAGACCGTTTCGACTGACTGTGCTCACCGCGCGCCCTGCTTGGATCTTCTTAGCAGCCATGTGTTTTCGCGCTTCGAGACAACCGATACTCTTGAGGATCTCGAGGAAGCAATTCAGCTTAGCCGTTCAGCCTTAGATACCCTCACGGATGGTCGCTCCGACTGCGGAATGTATCTGAATAATCTCGCTGAAAAATTACTACGTCGCTCTGAGAGGCTTCAGTCGAGAGAAGATCTTGAGGAAGCCGTTCGCATTGGGCGCGAAGCGGTTAAAGCGGCCCCGTTAGATCGCGACGCTTATCCTCAGTATCTAAAAAACCTAAGCAACAGTCTTGAGGCTCTATTTACCGAAACACAGTCGCTCCTTTACCTCAATGAAGCCATCGAGCTGGGGCAAGACGCGGTCGACTGCATGGCAGATGACGATCCTACTCGAGCGCTCTGTCTTGATAGCTTGGGCTCCCACTTTCTCAAACGTTTCGCCGCAACCTGGCAGCCTGAAGATCTTGACGAGAGTATTCAGCTTCTTGAAACTGCTTTTGCCATGGTATCAATCACTCATCCTCAACGAGTTGGGTTCATGAGTAATTTGGGTGACGCCCTTGCAAGCCGCTTTGAATTGACTGGAGCAACTGAGGATTTGGAGAGAGCCATTCAGCTGGCGCGCGATGCTGTAAACGCCACGGCTCGCGGGCACCCAGATTGGTTAATATATTCCATGAGCTTGAGTCAGAGTCTTGACATCAGATATGGTGTCACACTAGCCATCAAGGACTTGGAGGAAGGCATATCCCGAGATCAAGAATGGCTGGCCCAGTGCCCTCACGATCATCCGCACCGAGCAATACAGCTGCAAAACCTTAGCGCCTAACTCGCAAAGCGGTTCACTAGATTTGAAGCTGTAACCGATCTGGATGCTGCGGTCCTTGCCGCACAGGATGCCGTGGACATCACTTCTGCGGGCAATTCCGAACGATGGCGCTCCCTAGGTAAGCTAGCGAATGCGCTTGCTATACGAGCCCGAAGAACAAACAGCGTTCATGATCGGGAACGGGCTATTCTATCGAAGCAGGAAGCTTTGGATTTGGTTTGTGTTGGTGGTGGACATTATGATCAACTCGGAGAGTTAGATGACATTGGCAGCCTCCTAACGGACTGGCCGACGATGGCAGAAAATCCGAAAGAACTTGAAAAATCAATACGAATTGGACGTGAAGTTCTGGAAAGTATTCCACACGCCCATACTGCCCGATCAGTGTTTTTGGACAGCTTAAGTGCGCGGCTACACAAACGATTTCAGAGGTTCGGCAACCGAGTAGATCTTGAGGATGCGACTGAACTCGCCAGGGCGGCTGTGGATGCCACTCCAGCGGAGTCCCATAAGAAAGTCGAACGCCTGAACAGGCTTAGCTGTCGTCTTGAAGATCTATTTACGTTAACCGCAGAAACCAATTACCTAGACGAGTCCATCAGCTTAGCCCAAAAAGTTGTGGGTTTGACTCCCAGCGATCATCCCTTCCGAGCAGGATATATGAATACTCTGGCGACATGTTATTGGCAGCGTTTCCAGAGGAGTCACGTCACGGCAGACATACAAGAAGCCATCAAATATTCCACTTGTGCTTTGAATGCCACCTCCCAGGACCATCCTGATAGAGCTGCGTTGCTGCAAAATCTTAGTTCAAACTATGGAGAAAGATTTTTGAAGACTGGAGCAGAGGAAGATCTCCAGGATGCAATACAACTTGGGCAGATGGCACTAGATATGATTCCGCCAGGCAACCCCAATAGACCGATCTGTCTTGACTATCTAGGAGAGCGACTCAACGATCGGTTCAAAAGAACTCAACGGATAGAGGACCTAGAAAAGTCCATTCAACTTGGGAGAGAGGCAGTATTTTCTGTTCCCCAGGACTATCCCGATCGGGCAATGTACCTAACGAATCTTGGAGTGAGACTGAGATGCAGTCTAGGGGAGACTAAGTCAGCGGTTGCTGATCTGGAGGACCCGTCCAATCTTTTTACTGAGGCGCTTGCGTTGCCTACTGCACCTCCTTTGGACCGGATTAAAGCCGGACAAGCCGCTTTTCACCACTTGGTCAGCAAAGGTGACTGGAAGTCTACAAGATCAGTGGCAAAATTTGTCATGGAATTACTGCCAAACCTGATGCTGCGCTGGATAACCAGAGATGACCAACAGCACTTGCTCAGACACCTTGCTAGATTCTCGTCCCTGGCTTGTGCTGCTGTGCTTCAGGAAGGCGGTACACCTGCCGTCGCTCTTGAAATCCTCGAGCGTGGGAGAGGGATAATAGCTAGTTTTGCAATCGACTCCCAGAGCGACCTCTCAGAACTCAAAGCAAAGGCTCCAGATCTGTATTCCAGATATGTCTCCGTCCGTCTCAGTATTAATGCGAGACTTGCAGATAATTCCAGGCTATCTACTCACGCAGGGGACGAGCAAACAGATGAAGTTATGTCGCCATCGGGGCCCACCATCTCCAACGCGATCGCTAGACGTCGTGACGACATAAAGAGCTTGGAACTCCTGGAAAGTCAGATTCGAGAAATACAGGGTTTCGAGCGCTTTCTGTTACCACTGACTCCGGAAGAACTGATAACATTTGGGCAAGATGGACCGGTTGTGTCATTCAATGTTACAGAACACAGGAGCGATGCTTTTCTCATTACAGCAACTGAAATTATTGGGCTCAGCCTCCCCAAGCTACGCTACAGCGATCTCAAACAAAACGTCAGGAAACTTGTAGGAAAGCAGAATATATCTCGTGGACCTCCCAGTACCAAGCCTGAACGAAACAAGGAGCTACTACGGATTTTGGAGTGGCTTTGGGATGTTGCTGTAAAAGTGGTGCTCCAACGCTTAGACCTGCTACACGAAGTGGACGACCATGGCCCTCTTCCTCGCGTCTGGTGGGTAACCAGCGGGTACATGGGCCTAACCCCAATCCATGCTGCAGGAGACCGTTTTCAATCGACTTCAGATTTTGTTGTCTCCAGCTATACGCCGATCTTGAAAGCGTTGAAGTACTCCCGCGAAAGAAGGCAACAGCTTTCTTCGCTAGCCAGTTTGAAAACGCTCATTGTGGTCGCGCCAGAAACACTCGGCGAACCGGACTTGAAAACTGAAAGAGAGGTTGCATCGATCACAACAGGAATCGGACATTCCAATGTTACTGTTCTCGAGCGACCGGCGAAGTTGGATGTCCTGGAGGATATGAAAAATCACCATATTGTTCATTTCGCCTGTCATGGATATTCTAGTTCAAGTGACCCCTCAGAGAGTGCTCTCTTGGTTCGACCAGAGGGACACGGGAGTGTTCAGCGCCTCTCCGTACGAGATCTAGTTAATCTGGGCCATGATAAAGCACAGTTGGCTTATTTGTCCGCCTGTTCCACTGCAGAAAATGCTTCAGAAGAATTGATGGACGAAGTGATACATATCGCCAGCGCTTTCCAACTCGTGGGATTCTTGGGCGTAATCGGTACGCTCTGGGAAGCCAACGACAAAGCTGCAGTCAAGATGTCCGAAGAGTTCTACAGACGCTTTGCAGAGGCTTTGAAAGACGGGGGCGAAATTGGCCGCCATGACGCCGCGGCACGGGCGCTTCATAACGCAGTTGTTTCATTACGGGCAAGTCGTCGTGGTGTTAAAACTGGCGACCCAATCTCCTGGGCACCATTCATTCACATTGGCGCTTGAAGCAAATGAGCTTTCAACGGCAGTTTCAGCTAGTGGAGGGAATATCGTATTCATCCCAACCAGTGGTTATGGGTCCCTTGAAATATATCTGAGAAAGCATATGTTTTCACTCCCACTGTGGAGGCCACACACGAAGATGTTCATAGGAAATTTTGGGAAGTGTGGTCTTCCTAATATGCTAAAAGATTTACAATGTCTGAGGATCTGTGAGATCTCTCACTAGGTAGTTGGGACATATTCACTAACAACGAGGCGCTTGAGCCTATATATATATCTCTCTCACTGGGTAGTTGGGACATATTCACGTGACATAACTAAGTGTTAGAGTGGCTGAGGTTATTTGATTGGTATGAGAGAAGCTAGCTAGTCTAGCTAATATAAGGGTTTGGGTATTATCTTGCTTTTCTTGTTCTTGTGATACTTTGCTGTGAATCTATGACACAGCATATTGCATCCACTCTTCCAACTTCTTGCCAAGTTTGTCATTTATAGTGATCACATGATATTGATATCGAAGACTAGTGAGACACAGAGGAAGGAGACTGTGGTGTAGCTAGTCTACATAATCACAAGGGTGGAAACTAGGAATAAAGCAGTAAGAAAACAAAATAACTGTGAGGAGATAGTGAAAAGGAAGGACAAGGGGATGAGTGTGAGCAGTATGAGGCAGTTGATAATTATGTGTTATTATCACATTTTGAAGGAGAGAGAAATCTTTGTGGTCCATCCATCACTGAACCAAGTCTTCCAACAATTCGATCCATATGCTTCGCTGTGCTCCTCGGTCCTTTGCTTCCCCATACAGCACGAGAAGAGTTGCTACTGCTCGATATCTTCACCGGGTCACAGCAGACTTCCTGAACTATGATGCAGGAGGGAATCCGGTCTCCACCAATGTGCCTATTATTGTTGGAAACCCTGGAGAAACCTATGTTTTGATTTACCCGGAAGTTGCTCTCCATGCAGGCAGTCTCCTCCACGCATCGACTTCTGCTATCAGTGTCAAACATAGATGTAAACTTACATTTTTCCATGATTCACAACACTTCGGCTTTGGTAGGTTATCAATAATATCAATGTTTGATCGGGCCACAACTAATCTCTGTTTCAATCCTAGAATCATCCAGTCATCCACGCCTCCATATTCTCAGAAATATCCCACGCCAAACAGACTCAAATACGAGTCCGGCCACCTTATTTCTGACAGGAAAGATGCATGAGGTTGTTCTGGATGGAACTCCTGATGGTAAACTCAGCTACATATCCAGTACTGCAGATAATGAAGTATTCTAATGTTGATATAGCACAATTTGCTGAGAAAGCAAGCGCCACTGGACGGGATTTGGAGCACGTACTTGACCAGTTAAAGGATATGTGAGGTCTTTATCTCAACTATGTTGGAGAGCTTGATATATCTTCTTTCTTGGGAAACCTGTAGTATATTTGACCTTTTAAGAAGCTCTTACCCATGAACCGCCTCCTAAGCCAGGAAGCATCCGTAGTTCTAAATTGGCACCTATGGTTATGGAGCTTGTATACCCTTGAGCTAGGGTCCCCAGCTACGATCGACAGCAGTGCCAATTGCATACCTTGCAGGTCTACACTCTAACTAAAGCCATTATTATTGCTCCTAGACACCTCTGCTGTACTCTATATTAGAAGTAGAATTGATCCAGCGTTTGGAGTAATAGCTTTGAGGCGTCTCTTTTATTTTCAAGGTAGAGCGTAATATTGGCTACACAGTGGTATGGAACTTGGTGGGGAAACTGCTGCAGAAATTAGAAATTCAGGGGAAGGTTCTCCAAGCTGAGAGGTGCCTGGGGTTATTGCGGAGACGTAGGGAACAAGAATGCTCCATAGACGCGCATGTTTCCTCCTCACAGTGACAGGAAGCTCTCTCGCACCTTCGGGGGATGCTATCTAATGCACTGATATTGCAGAGTGGTTGCTGTTAGAATACCCAATAGGGCTGCTCACAGAAAGAGGCTGGTCTAGGCAGTTTCCTACGAAGTTACTAACCAGGCAAGACGACCTTTTCTTCACAGGGAAAGTAGGCAACGTCAAGCATTATTGGGCAATACCCGAGCTCAGGCGGAATCCTCGGGGCTTAGTCGGAGACCCAAGCCATGTATACAGACGAGCCAAAGCGGGTTGGACAATATTCAACACGTCACATATTTAAACTATTTTATAATAATTCTTTTTCTTCTTTTTCTTTTTCTTCTTTTACTTTATTATCAAAAATGGAAGTTCATTTAAAGTTAGAAGCTCAACTTCTATCTTCTCATCTTGCTACTTTACAAGAAATTTATTTACCTTCTTCTTTTGAAGAGAAAGATATTTTGAATTTTCTTTCTCAGCTTAATTCTTGGTGTTTATCAATATCCTCTTTACAATCTACTTTACGAAAACCTCTTCTCCAGACTTTTTCTATTCCTATTGCCTACCAAAAAAGCTCAAATCGAAAAGAATGGATAAATCGAGCTATAGATGACGCGGAGTTTTATTCTCAATTAGCAACTGTTAAAGAGATGGAATTTCAAGTTAAAATGAAGGCAAAACAGTTTGGTTCTGCTATAGTTCAGAACCAATTATGTAGGAAAAAAGCTGGTCTTTCAGACAATTAGAAGAAGATCAAGCTTCTGAATCTGAAATAGAGCAGGCAAGACTGCAATGGCATGCTGAAAGGAAATAACAGTGGCATGCAACTAGAATCTTTTCTTTTGAAAAAGAAGTTAGTATAAAAAGTTCATTTCTTTAGATCTTTATCTTCCATCTTACCTTTGAAAAAGACCTTTATCAACTAAAAAAAGGGTTAGTAGCGCATCTTAGCCTAAAAAAAATACCTATGTTATCAACTACAACCAAGCTAATTCGAGCAATTCGACGGAAAGATCGAGATATAAATATTTGGATTGGTGGAATAGGTGATAAAGGGAGTCAGTGTGAAAGACTAGTATGCGAATGGTTGAAAAAGACTATAATAAGTCAGATTACAGGAGAAGGATGGGAGGAAAAGTGGGAAAAGATTACTTTGTAATTAATTCTTTTATCTTTGACAAAGCCTGCAACGCTAGCTATGCTCAATATGTAGCATGCTCCTTGCAGTCTCTAGTCTTGATGAGGGATTATATTAATGTATTTAGAGAATTTAACAGGTTTATCTAGTAAATTGGCTGGTAGCTAGATGGGGGATTTTAATGCTTATTCTATATTCCTCATCCAGTTCCCCTAGTCAGACTGGCCCCTAGATCGAGCTCTTCCTCATGATGTCATCTAATTCCTTCGCGAATTCCCCCTAGTCAGGTCGGCCCCTAAGGCTAGATCAAGCTCTTCAAGCAGAATTGACCCGGCGTTTGGAGTAATAGACTTGAGGCGTCTCTCTTATTTCAAAGGTAGAGGGTACATAGTAATATTAGCCACGCAGTAGCATGGAACCTGGCGGGGAAAACTGCTGCAGAAACTAGAATTCCGGGGGTCATTGCGGCGACGCAGGGAACAAGAAGTCACCGATGCACAACAACAGCGAGACGGCCGAATTACCTTGCAGCCACCCATGTTAGACTTCCGTTTGTGCTGATCACGCCAGGTTTCTGCACTGGCATCATGATCCGTGCTTTGTTTTACGAGATGCAACCATTCAGGTAAGGGAAGATTGCTCAATTGAGCTAGACGCCGAGTCCCTGCGTGCCTGCCCGCGGTGGATGTTGCAGTCGTCCCTTCTCCCTTTTCTTCACATGCCTCAGGGCGCGACAGATGTATAAAAGGAAGGAACAGAGTCTCGACGGTTCAACTCGCTCAGCCTGATCTCTGTCTTCTTCAATATCCCATGCCTGTGCGCATCTCCACTGTGCAATTGACAGTCAGCAACATGTTGGCCCTTTCTGCGCTCCTGTTGAGCTGCGTGGGTGCTGCTCTAGCAGTAGCTGACGCTCGTGAACCTCTGGGAGAATGTCCTGGATACAGTGTAACTGATATCCACGAAGCGGGCGATAGCCTTACTGCCGATTTGAAGCTTGCGGGTGAGCCGTGTAACACCTACGGGAAGGACGTGGAGCACCTTAAATTGAAGGTTGAATACCAAACAGGTAAGTCCCACTAACACTGTCATCGCATATGCGAAAGGTGCAACATGTCTCAAGAATTAATCTCAAATGATAACCTACGAGTGATCCAGATTCACGCCTCCATATCATGATATATGATGCGGATGAAGAGGTATACCAGGTCCCGGAGTCTGTGCTACCACGTCCGGCGGTGCGCGAGAGCGATGCCAAATCCAAATCCCAGCTCAAATTCTCCTATAAAAAACACCCGTTCTCATTTTCTGTTTCACGTCGGCGCACGCATGAAGAGCTGTTCGACACCAAAGGGTCGAATCTGATTTTCCAGAACCAATACCTGAATCTGAAGACGCGGTTGCCGCACAATCCTAACTTGTACGGCCTCGGTGAGCACAGCGACTCCTTTCGGTTGAACACTACGAACTATACCAGAACACTTTGGAACCGTGATTCATACGGCATCCCGTCGGGGTCCAACCTTTATGGCTCTCACCCCATATATGTTGACCATCGGATGTCAGGAACGCATGGCGTTTTCTTTCTGAACTCGAATGGAATGGATATAAAGATCAACACAACCGAGAAAAACAAGCAATACCTAGAATATAATGTTCTAGGCGGAGTGATTGACCTTTATTTCCTTGCCGGACCCACCCCTAAGGAAGTCGCATCTCAGTATGCTAGTGTTGTAGGCTTGCCAGTGATGATGCCATACTGGGGATTCGGGGTATGTCTTTTACTATTCCCCGTTAAAACCTTGTGATATTTGGCGGTTCCACGGCTTTGGATTGGAAAACCGCTAACATAGGACATAGTTTCACCAATGCCGGTACGGCTATCGGGATATCTTTGATGTCGCCGAGGTGGTTTCCAATTATAGTGTGGCAAATATCCCGCTGGAGACTATGTGGACGGATATCGACTACATGGATCGTCGCAAAGTCTTTACCCTTGACCCTGACAGGTTTCCTATAGAAAGGGTCCAGTCATTAGTTGACCATCTCCACAAGAACAACCAGCATTACATTGTTATGGTTGATCCGGCAGTGAGTTATTCCAACAATGGAGCGTTCAACAGAGGAGTGGTACAAGGAGTATTCCTGAAGAAGAGGGCTGGTGACATATTAAAGGGTATATTCTCACCTCAAGCCATCTTTAGCGGAGCTATTCTAACTCTGATAGGTGCTGTCTGGCCTGGCGTGACTGCCTTCCCTGATTGGTTCCATCCAAATGCTTCGGAGTATTGGAGCAATGAATTTTCGGTGTTTTTCAATAGGGAGACGGGAGTGAATATCGACGGGCTCTGGATTGACATGAATGAGCCAGCGAACTTCTGTGACTGGCCATGCGAGGACCCCGAAGGTTGGGCAAGAGATAATGACCTCCCTCCCGAACCGCCCACAGAGCGCGACAACCCTCGCCGTCTTCCTGGCCTGCCGCCTATTTTCCAACCAGACACCAATCGTGTGGCGCATCGCTCAGACAAACTCGGGCTCCTCGACCGAGACCTGGTCAATCCTCCTTATGAAATCAATAACGATGCAGGGTCTCTGAGCAACAAAACACTCGCAACAAACACTTCCCATGCGAATGGCCTTACTGAGTATGACACTCATAATCTTTATGGCAGTAGTAAGTGAATGCCGCAGGAGCCCTCGCTGTCCCTACGTCGTCAACTTTTACTCACAATGTTTAGTGATGAGTATTGCTTCTCGTCAGGCTCTTCTACAACGGCGTCCATCGGTGAGACCAATGGTCATTACGCGCAGCACCTTTGCAGGGGCAGGAGCTCACGTTGGCAAGTGGTAAGGCAGCCAGTTTATCATTATTCATTTTATGTTGCCGCATTTCCACACACCAGTCTTGCTAATTATTACACTTATAGGCTCGGGGATAACCTAAGTACCTGGGAGCATTATCGGATTTCGATTGCGCAAATGCTATCGTTTGCATCAATATTCCAGATGCCCATGGTCGGTTCCGATGTTTGTGGCTTTGGCGGAGATGCGGAGGAAGCTCTTTGTGCGAGGTGGGCAATGCTAGGAGCATTCTACCCATTCTACCGGAACCATAACGAAATTGGATCCCGTGGTCAGGAATTTTACAGGTGGTGGACCGTGGCTGAAGCTGCCCGCAAAGCTATTGATATTAGATATCGACTGCTTGATTACATCTACACGGCTCTCCACCAGCAGAGTACTACCGGCGAGCCACTACTCAACCCGATGTTTTATATTTACCCTAAAGATAAGAAGGTGCCATCCATCGACCTCCAATTCTTCTATGGCGACTCCATCCTTGTCAGCCCAGTGACTGAGCAAGGCTCCACGAGCGTTGATATCTACCTACCTAAAGATATATTCTATGACTTTTACTCAGGTATACCCGTTCATGGCAAAGGGAAATTCGTTCCACTTACAGATATTTCCCTAACTCAAATCCCCTTGCATATCCGTGGCGGTTCGATTATCCCCATGCGCAGTGAGGGTGCTCAAACCACGAAAGAGCTGCGTGACAAATCTTTCACCATTGTCATTGCTCCAGACACCCATGGTAAGGCAACGGGGAGGCTTTACATTGATGATGGTAACTCCATCGAGCAGCCGCAGGTACTCGATGTCAAGTTCAGTTATCACAATGGCGTGTTTAGGATGGAGGGCCAATTTGCCCTCAGGCCTGTGGAAACCGTCAAGATCAAGTACATTCGAATCCTTGGGCAGAAGGAGAAGCCACACAAGATCTCGAAGTCGCAAGATAACATCCTTCATATTAATCATCATTCAAGGTCCCGGACTGTGGCAGCGGAGGTGGATATACCCCTAACGCGACCTGCGAGGGTCAAGATCCTTTAGGACGAATACGCGTGCTTGGTAGCGCGATGATATCTTGTATGCTTAATTGCAAGGTGTGGCTTGAGGAACTAGGTTTGAAGGGGTTAACCATGAGGATGTCGAAAGTGCTGGTGAAGGTTTCAGTAGTATATACGGCCATAGCCATAATGGAATACTTGTTTACCACCTAAGGAGTTGTAATAACAACGGTTATATATATATCCTATTCATTAATCCTCTGCAACTCACAAATCAATAATGACAGGAGCAGTTCAAACTAGGCTGGAGATTAAACTAGCTTATATCGCCACAACCTTCGACCTCTAGCATCCTCCCTCAGGAAAACACACTCATCGCAAGCGCCCCATAAAACGAAAAGAGCTTAAAAAGAACGTAACGCAGTCAGTCAGCCCAACAACACATACTATTTGCTTACGCACGCGCCCTCGCAGCCTCTTCATCTACTACTTCTGCCAACTTCTCCTCCTCCTCCGCGCCCCCTCTTCCCTGATTCTTGCCCCTAAATGAACTCTCCGGCAACATATTCAACTGCTCTTCTTGCTCATCATAGCCACGGAACGTGAACCAGAATCCCAACCCGCCGAAAAAAGCGATGATCGCTACGGAGCCGTAGTTCCAGACCAAGAGTGGGTCTTCGCTTAGGCCGACGAAGGCTTGGCCTAGGGCTGAGGAGAGGGCGGATGTAAAGTGGAAGAATCCTGTGGGAGAGAGGGGGTTAGTTGGGGTTGATGGGGAGGGAAGTAGGGGGGGGGGGGGATACCGAAGACTAAGCTACGCATGTTGGAGGGGGCCTTTGTATATGCGTACTCTAGACCGGTGATGGAGGCCATGATTTCTGAAAGGCCAACGAGGACGTACTGGTATTTTTCAAATCGTTTAGTTGCTTTTTTTGGAAAAAGGGGGAAAATGTGTATATGAAATTGGGAAATAAGGTGGGGGGAAATTTTACCGAACCGGTCTGAATCCACACATTCAACGGAGCAGCAGGCACGTCGCAAGTATTCATGTATTTTCCACATTTCCCCTTTGCATAGATCTGCGACTGGACGACTGCAGCCCACACCATGGCACCGCACGAAATGAAAAATCCCGCCGTCATGCGTTTGAGCGGTGAAAAGCGGATCTTCAGCCTGCGCAGGAGCGGGTAGATGATTTTATCCAGGATCGGGATCATGATGAGAATTCCCAAGGGGTTCATGTTGGTGAGGAGGTCGTTGGGGACGCCGTGAAGTTCCATGGTCGCAGCTTGTGAGAGGAGGTTGCCTTCGATTTGGTTGTATGCCAGCCCTGATTAAAGGGGTTTGGTTAGTTGGTGATCATCGGCAGGGGGGAAGGGAGGGGAGGGAGGGTGGTTTACGTACAGAAGATGGGGTAGAAAAGGAAGACTCCGCAGGCTTTGCAGCCCCTTGCAACCTCATCAACCCATGCATCGTCAAAGGTCATGAACGAGGGCTTGTTTTGAACATTTGATGGTTTCACATCGTCCCAGAATGTGGGAGATTGGATGTTTCGCACACTGCTATCAGGTGAGCTTATGAATGTCGTGATACGTTGGATTGGGAGGCCACTTACGTCTTGACAGGATTGGCCGATATCTTGCCCTTCAGGGCAAACTTGACCAGTGACACCGCCTTTCCGAGGACAGAGCCGGTTGGTTCTCGATGAACGTACTTCTTGTTGAACGCCCACAGAACCGCAGGGCAGAGCAAGAACATGACTGTGGGCAGGAAGAACGATAACCAGAACCCGACATAGCGCTCAGCATATACCATGGTCACCTGCCCGATAACACCGCCGATGTTGACACAAAAGTAGAAATACATGAAGATGCGCTGCGTTGTCAGCGCAGGATCGATAATTACTTTCTCGTTACCTCGGACAACGACGTGTATTTTCTGTTCCTTCAGTTGCTCAACCATGAGTGGGGAAATATTGGGCCTAAAGAAACGTCAGCATTAGGAGATGCTCTCAACGTCATCAGGTTGCTAGAAAGAGAGAGAAAGTTTACTTAAAGCCCCCGACACCTGCGCCAAAGAAAATGAGGCCAACCGCAAGACAGCCTAGAGCTCCATTGGGGTTCTTGATCACTGCAGGAATAGCAGAGATGATCATGATAATGTGGCCGAACATAGCAACGGCGATGGAAGTCTGAATGGTTTTCATGCGACCCCAGTGTGCATCAGCCATGTAGCCTACAAGTGGGTTTCAGGATCAGTAACTCTCATAAACCAGCTATGCAAAGATATAGTCAAACATACCGCCGATGAGAGGCATAAAGTATGCCCAGAAACGGTTGACTTTAAGCCATAATTAGTACGGTGTGTATAGTCCGTCGATGGTTAACAAACGTACAGGTCGTCAACCCCGTAGAAGCTCGTTGGCCGAAGCCCAAAGCTACAGCAACAGATCAGCTTTGTCTGATCCGAGTGAGGAAGCTAATAGCCTAGATATTAACGCACCGCCAGGACGTCCATCGGAGTGTGGATCAGCTCCGGTAGTAGAGCCTTCAGGCAACGGGCGCTGAATGAAGTTTACCACTACAAATCGCTTAGTTAATCCAACAGGCCTATAGGTAGGTCGGGAGCGGTCAATATGCAATTACGCACAAACAGCCGTGGTGCCATAGTAAGCAAAACGTTCACAGAGCTCAACGAATGCTACCGTAAAGCATATCCACGGGATGCGACCCGGGACTCTGCGAAGGGTCTCAAGTTCCTCATCGGTCGGAGTTGCGTCCTCGCTGTCAGTCTGGGATAGAGTGTAGATGGCTATTCCTTCTGACTTCTCGGGAACGTTGGTCTCTGATCTGGCCGTCTCAATTTTCTCGTCTGCTGCCATGACTGGAAATCCTGCGCAATTCTCGCTGGCAACGATGAGGTCAATCTAACAGTCGTGCAAAAGAGTAGGCACGGCAGATGGATGCAAAATGGAGATAGGAGAGCGGACAATGAAGCGGTGGCATTTTCTCTTTACATATATGCATCGTGGCGGGGGTAGCTATCGAATGAGGGGATGATAGCCATGAGAGACCCGAGGCAAAAGTTGAATACGGGGACTTGAGCATATCCCAGGTTGGTACAGTGGTTGCATCTTGTTATCATGGTCCCAGGGTATGTCCCACAGGCGAGAAGAACAAAGGTGACATGCAAGGTGAGTTCCAAAATTCAGAAATGCAAGCCAAAGCACCAATTAGACGTATCCGGGTTCACGATGGCCAGAGGTTTAGCTCTCATGTTACATCTCCATGCCTTGGCATGCAGATGGCGCCAGATGAATATATCTCTTCCAACAGAGCAAAGGCATTGGTCAGGGGTCTTATTGGTGCTCTCGTGGACTCGATGTAGAGAATTTCATTATCTTGAACGATTGCAATTGATATAGGTCATTGTGTTGGAATGCCCCCATAGCAGTTGAGCCAGGTAAACCTGTCTCCCACCTTCATTTCCCATCTGAAAACACAGCCTTATTAACTTGTGTGGGCGTGTCTAAAAAGAGTCACATCTTCCCTGCGGTGACCCCGACAGGAAGGACTAGCACACTCAGGTCTCAGTCTTGGGTTAGCTGCTCAGAGCCAGGGTGGTAATAATTCGCACGAGCCATCACATAACCTGTCAGCTCGATGCGCTGCACTCCATGCCTGGAGTAGATAAGGCAGGACAGCCGTTTTGGGAGGTCGGACAGGGTTACACAAGACAAAGAGCTAGAACTTTTGAAAGGCAGGTCGACCAAGATCATGAAGGACTAGCCCGGATAGGAATATACCTCGTAGATCATTAATTTCTCTGATTCTGGAGAGTCCGTACTCGTTAAGCAAGCTTCCAATCATGACAATGCGCGGAACTCGTCTTGGGATGCACGAATTTGCGGGGAAGCAAAGCGAGGCATTCAGCAGGGCCCGTGTCTATCTATCAAGGGCTTTACTCACATGATGTCCGGGATCAGAAAACAGTTCGTATCTACCTAAGTAGCATGGTTGTCAATAGCATGGATTATAAAAGGATGGATGATTCTTGCTTGGGCTTACTGGCGGACAAAAACTGGTCAATAAAATGCAGTTCGTATCCTAATCCAAATCCCAGGCTTTAGCAGAGTTTCCCCCGCAGAGCTGACTGGCTAGGAAATGCTGATGTGATCATTATGGCATCTCTTCCATTCCAATATCCACACCAAAATGAGGGTGCATGAGCTCTTGGTGGATGGTGGTGGGCGAAACTAAGCTTCCACTATGGGAGTTGCCGTTGCTTGTCATCTGCTTGGCCTGTCAAAGCACTCTTTGCTCCCCACTTATCTAACCGCTGGGCTGCTTGGCAAAATCCACCCCTCTTTTGTCTTTGATGTTGTGCTGCGTGATAAAGTTTCATAGAGTGATGATCGCACGATGCGCATTATTTCGGCAAAAAGGTACGTGCATACAGAGTGCAGCGAGGGGAAGATAGATGGCGCCACGGTCGCATCCCAGCAATGGCAGTAAGCAACGAAACAAGCCTGGCTGCCAGACCATCCAGCCATCGATTGATTGACGGGAATCATTACATAAGTACATATTTTTGTTGTTGGAGGTTCCGATATATATTTGTGAGAGCTTCTGGTACTACGCTGCTTCTAAAGCGTAAATAGTCTTAACTCCATCTCCCTGCTTACCGTGTGGATATAATATATACTCCATCAATAGTTGCTTTTCACCTTTCTCACAACCAAGTCACTCAGCCTGCAGTTCTGGAAGCAGAACATTGAAAGAGGCTACCTAGTGCAATGAAATGGAAGAAGAGCTAATGCAGCAGCGGCATCAAGCTTGTGGGCGCATACGAAGTGGCTCCTACTAACACTGGCCTCCAATTGCTGAAATACCACAAGCCAACATCATATCTGTTGTCTTCCAGCATTTTAATTCTCTATTTCAGTTACTCCCCAGCGCTTGGGTTAACTGGTTGACAGACCTGCTTGAGAAGCGGGCTCGTGCATGGCATTATTATGCCTTGGTTACATCGGGAATTTTAGCTACTCCTCGCGCCAGGAAACTGGGAGGCAGTTGTCCGATAACAGGAGCTAAGTGAAGGGCATTCATACCTCGGATATATCTTTCGAGGGAGGGCTAACTACTAGTGCAACGGCTCTGCACTTCGGACTCGATAGTCACTAGGCAAGCCCATTCCAAGCAGGTTTTGCAGCCGCATTCCGTCGACTCGCGTGCACACGTCATGAACATGGCATCTCTACAGAGCAGAGGCACTAGAAGATGGATTCCCCTCAAAACCCACATCGTTGGAAGTGCCGGTAGAGCATCCTAGACGAACCATGTTAAGCATCATAGCTAGTGAAGGTCCTCACTCTCTTGCACTAAGAACTCGTGGAAGGACAAGTACGCCGCGTATGCTGCTTGCTTGTGCTAAGATGCTTGCAAATACATATCTGGCCTTTATCATCGAAAATCTCTCCTCTTGTTCTCTCGAGCTCCTGACTTTTTTCCCACGCGTGGCTTACCTGGGCGCGAATTCTGGATTACGGTGCACACTTGGAAGAGCATATTGCAGGAAGGTTGGCAGCACTCATCGACTTCCTCCGTGATAGCCAGAGTACGGCAAAATATCCAATTGCTTTGCCCTCTGCCTCGTCCTTTTGGATTTCCCGGAAGTCGCTTGCATCTGTCACTGGGGGAGAGGATCCAGATAACCCACCTGGAGTCAGTTCTCCTTTCCTCTCCCCAAGGAGCCCCCCAGCTCCCTTTGTATGGGGAAACCCCACAAGTCTGACATAAGCGAGGGTTCGTCGCCTTAAAATTCAATCATACGATAATAACCTCGAATAAACAACCACAGAGCGAGAGCTTCACGTTCACAAGTCCAGCGGGATGCTCCACTATTCCCCGTTCGTATTCGGAACATCGGGCCAGAACGGTAAGTTTTCCTTTTATTCAATTGCCGTATCAATTGCGTGATGCGTCTTGGCTTTATGGTTATCCTGATGCAAAGACCTCCTGTTCGATCTTCACGCTGTCTGTCGAGAGTGGGCCTGGAACTTTAAACGCTTGGGGGGGATATCTCTCTATATTTGGGCTTTTCGGCGGTGTCGACTCCGCCGTCGATCTCCTCCGTGCTTATATTTGCGGATGGCACGGAGGTTTCAGCCCAGGTTCATCCTTGCACATGTTGCAACCTCTTTACTTCCACCATTATTATTACCTCAACTCTGCAACAATTTAAGCGGGTAAAGGTAAGGAAGCTTGACAACGACTTCCTTGCAAAATAACAGCTCTCCTTAAATAATAAAAGTTCGCGTGCTTATTAAGTTATTACCGATTTTAGCGCCGCGCTTGCCCCAGTGTTGTGAGGCTGAAACACGCTACCGGAATTTTTGCTTGGGCATCCCTGCTTCATGAAACAACACCCAAAGCTCTCTGGATCGAACAGCTGGCAACGCAGCTCCTGCAACAATCGCTTAGATTTTATCCTTTTTCAGCCCTCATCTTATTCATACTGCTCCGTAGGTGGATAAATTTCCTTTTCCCGGCACCTAATAGTTCGGACATATATGTGTGAATGATCAGACATAGGGACGGACTCGAAGCTCTCGTTTCATCTCCTTGGTTCCAGCGTCAGGTATCATTGCGTCGGCTACAAGTGCCGAAATTGCATCACCCGAGGGCCGATGTCTCGCGTCGAGATGCATACAATCTACGGAGTACAATGTACGTCGTTCAATGTGCCAAAAAAAGATGGGAGCTCGAGATCCCCTCGGGCTGGCCAAATGGAGCGAGCATCACTGAGGAACTGTATACGGTTCCACAATTTCCCGGGTATATATTCGGATTCTGCAACTCCCCTTCATCAATGCGTGGCTTCTGGTTCTTGACGTTTCCGGTCGGCATTTGACATGGATCTTCCCTAGGTATTAACAAAAACTAGAAACAGGAGGTTCTGGAATGTGGGCCCTGTAAGCCACAGGACTAAAGCTAAGGAAGCGGGAGATTGTCGTTGACGATCGACGGCGCCCGTTCTCCCCACCCATGCGTTTGTGGATATTTAGATCTTGGTTCCTGCCCTTTTTCCAGATATATTCAGCCTTATCCTCTGACAATTATTTTACCCTCCGACACGGAGACATGAACGGAATGAACAGTACACTCCCTTGATGGGGGAACGTCCGCATATCTTATACTTAATTAATAATTCCTTCCAAGTCATCGTCTCCTCCAACCTTGCCTTTTACCTGTGCGCGTGCTATGGATCTTTGGGACATCGTCAAGAGTACGGACGTTCAGTGGAAGTTTTGCCTGGGCGTCTTCCTATTCAAAAAGGGCGTGATATGAGCCCTTATCTCTAAAGTTGTGAATCATGCTATTGGACCGAGACACGATAAGCGTGTTGGTCGTGGGATTGGTCTTTGGGATTTGCGCGATGCTCCTGATGGGAGCTCGGTTGGCGATGCGCAGAATCAGACACCAACCTTTCCATTGGAGCGATTACCTTACCATGCTTGCGGTGCTATGTCTACTCGGTCGCACGATATCCACGACTATAGCGCTTGTTTGGGGCACCAATGTGATGCCGGATTCGTTCAGAGTAACACACGAGTTTTCGGCGCAGGAGATTTATCAGAGGGAAGCGGGCAGCAGGCTCATGCTTGCTGGGAGAGCTTGCTATAATACCTAGTACGTTGACTTGGTCGATTTTCTTTTTTAGATAAGTGCTAAATATATTTGTACCTTTACAGTCTATGGATACACAAGTCTGTTGTCTTGCTTTTCTATTTGGCGATACAAGGCCATATTCCCTGGCCCGCGAAGGCGTATAAAGGATATTTCGGGGTGCTGCTCGCCACGTTCATCGGGATCCACATTGCTTCGTTTCTCGAGTGTCGCCCTTTTAGATTGTACTACCAGGTCACCCCAAGTCCAGGTATGTACATTACATACATCATGCTCTACTAGTAGGACGCCTTTTTGGAAGCTAACACAACCGATACAGGGAGTTGCTCAAAAGCACTGCGGCAGCTGTTCGCTATTGTCTTTCTGGACATCGTTACCAATATAATGCTCATAATACCCGCTATACTATGGCTACTTAATTTCCAACCATCGACAAAACAGTGAGTTCCACCTCATACCTCCCCCCTGGAACCCTCTTTGAAGAAAAAAAAATTCCACCTTCTAACCATCCAATCTCAAGTCGACTCCTAGTCTTCACCCAACTATTCCTCGCCATCCTCCTCATCGCCATCGCAATAATCCACATCCCCTTCCGCCACTACATATCTGGGCCCCTAGTCCGCTCGACCTGGGAGTCCAGCGAAGTATTTATCTCCGCCATCCTCGCGCATGCACCAACCATCTTCTCCCTCCGGCACCGCGACCAAATGGGAGGAGGAGATCATCTCCAGTACCCATCCCCGCCCCGCGAAACATACTCATATATACGCTCCCCGCGCCGCTGGAGCTTTCGACGCGGTATCACGGTTAGGAATAGCGTTGAGCTAAGGCATGATGTGATGAGTCCTCGGGTGATAAGGCAGATGTTCCCGCAGCATCAGACGTATCCGCGGAGGCAGTATCATGAGTTTTTGGTGTTGAGTGGTGACACAAGAACGTCGTGATAAACTACCGTCTTTGTCTTATTTTTTCTTTTTCTTTTTTTGTTTTTCAGCGGAGGAGTCTTTTTTGGCAGGGTTTCTTTTTCGGTTTTTGGGCAAGCATGGCGTTTCTATAGATGGTGGGATAATATCTTTATTTTTCCTTTTGTCATTCACTTGGTTTCCGCTGGTTCGAGAACCCCCCTTCTCCCTCTCTAGACGAAAATAGAGTTCATATGTGATAATAAGCTTTATTTTGTTGGAATCCCCCTATCCGAGCATAACTTATACGGTTGACGACGGAGCGGTCCGGGTTATGGTTTCTAAAATATACCTGATGTGGATTCCTTTGCGCTAAGGGCACATGAAGGACCAGGACGACAAAAGGATAGTACATTTTATAATCGGGCACAGTTCTATTCTGATTTATGTTCTTTCATCTTCCAAAGCTGGATGACTGAGCAGCAGTCAGCTCCTACTCTCTTCTTCCCCCCCTAAGCTATACGGCAAATATCTCCCAGCTGATCATATATTCTATGATTATATATATGTGCCCTGCTAACTCTCTAATAAGAACCGGTCTCGGATGTTTCCTTCTGGCCGCAACCATCCAAAACACATACCACTCTATAGCATAGCCTTCGGGAACCTCTTCATCGCCTGCCTCACGCCCAAATCGTTCAACACCTCCTCCGTGCCTCCCGGTATCGAATCGAACTTATACGTGCGATGGAACATCTCAATGACCTTGCCCATACCAGTTTTCGTCAACCCACGACCGCCAAAGATGTTAGTCGCATTGTCGGCGATTTCGCCGGCAGAGCGGGTTAAGTGGGCTTTTAGCATGCCGATCGGGCCGGCGAGATGTTTAGCTTGTTCGGCGTAGCTCATGTTGCACATTTGATAGGCGATAGATTCGAGCCAGGCTTGGTTCGATTCGCAGAGGGCGATCATTCGTGCGAGTCTGGTGAGTGTTATTTGTTAGATTCTTCTTCTTCTTCTTTTTTCTTTTTCTCCACCAGATCCGTATGGGCTTGTTGAGATGTTAATGACAAAGGGGGCGGGGGCAGGCAGGTAGACTCACTTTTGCCGAATAACAGGCTGCTCAACGAGTGCCTTCCCAAAAACCAGTCTCTGATTCGCCCACTTCAAACACTCCTCCACCACCGTCCTTGAATTACGCGCCACACCACACGCAATCATGAAGCGCTCGTGGTTGAAATTGCTCATGATGACTTTGAACCCGTTGTGTTCCTCGCCTAGCAGGTATTCTACGGGAACTTTGACGTTTTCGAATTGGACGAAAGAGGTACCTGCGGTAGAGGAGTAGGAGGTTTTGATGGAGGTGGTTTCTACGCCTTCGGTGCGTGGGATGAGGAGGACGGAGAAACCCTGGGAGCTGCGGCAGCCGACGACAAAGTAGTCGCAGAACATGCCGTTTGTGATCCATTTCCTAGGCAACGGGTTTAGATGGGTAGGTTCGTTATGATGTAGGAGGGGTAAAGGATATCAAAAAACATACTTGGTGCCGCTGACAATGTAGTGTTTTCCATCAGGGGTCTTTTCTGCAGTTGTTCGGAGACCTGCAACGTCACTTCCAGCAAATGCTTCTGTGATAGCAAGACAGATCTTCTTCTGGCCGGATAAGACCTCTGTAGAAACCTTTTGCTTGAGCTCCTCGTCGTTAAGCCAGTGGAGTATAGCTGTCAAGCTGATCACCATGCCAGCCATATTCCCATCCTGGAAACCTACAAAAGGGAACAATCGTTAGCCAACAGAATCCTTCGTAATGAATAAATTGTATACCAACCTCGTGAATTACACCTCACCAGCTCCTGACTAATAATCAAGTCATGGAAATAATCAAACTTGTCCCCCTCGACAACACCACCCATGAGTTTCCGCCCATGCAAATGCTTGCCCGGCCCCAATCGCATGGCTAGAATATTCGTCTCCGCCATGCGATCAATAAGCTCCTGGCTAATATACGTCCCATCTGCTTCCTTCTCCTGCGCCTCAGGCGTGACATACTTATCCGTGAACTCTCTCATCGCCTTCTGCAACCTCCTATGACTCTCATCATAGTACGGGTTCTTAAACTCCGGACGCAACCATAACGGCTCCGCATACGGCACGGGACTTAAACTGCCCTGCGGGTTTGGGAGAACTTCCGGCTTCTCGCCAGCAATGGTGCCTATGCAGAGACTGACCTTGTACTTCTCAAGCACCTCCTGGCGGTGCAGGTTGTAGAACTCCGACGTCGCGTCTTGGCCGGCGATTTGAGCTAGCACCACGCTGCCGCCGGGGTGCGCGTCGATGAAATCTGTGAGATCGTACACGCGGTGGTCGATTATGCACCAGAGTGAATCTTCTGTCTTGTGCTCCGCGACTTGCGCGCGGGTGAAGGTTTGATCTGCCATGGTGAATGATGCTTTGTAGCATTCAAATTAGATTTAAAGGATCCCTGCTGCAAAACGTCTTATCGACGGGACAAAGTACAAAATTCGAAAAACAGCTTTTAATGATTCGGGAAGAGTTCTGAAGATGAAGCACTTGAAATGGAGCTGTCCAAAATAGCCGGCTCTCAAAAATGCCGAGGTAGATTTGGTCGAAAGGCCAGCCACTCATGTGTCACAAATAACAAACCGAGCGACATCAGCGTCCCCAGTGCGCTACAGCTCACTGCTAGCTCCTTGTCCCTTGTCCCTAAAGCTGGTCTTAAAGCCGGGGAATTGTGGGCCTTTAGGGGTTCTCTCCCTCTCGTCGCAATTCGCGGGGTCTGCACTTGTTAACCACCTCGGCTCCCATCCGTGGACGATTCATTAGCGAATTGGCAGTTTCCATTGGCAGTCCTACTCCTCATTCCTCTCAAACATATAGCGCATTACCAATATGAAAGGCAGTTCGGACTTTATGCTGATCCTAGGAGCCCATTCTACTGATGGAATTAAAAAAGAAATACATGAGAAGCGGGTATTTCACTCTACTTGCATCACGATCACATACCTGTATTCTTCAAAGGGAAATAACAAACGCCTGGACCTCTCTTGACGAATATTTGGTGAAATATTGCTTACACTCCGATGGAGTGTTCTTATCGAGGGAGACACGCCTGCTGGCATGGGTCATTTCCTTGCGGGCTTCATTCCGTCTGAGTCTGGGATGATTACCCGGATGCATACCAAATGCACTTGTTTTTTTGAAGAGTTTCCCTTTTCTCTGCCTTTCACAATCTTAAAGATCATATCTTCCTCATGGTCATCGTGTGCACTGAATCATTCAAGTCACATACCCTCCAGCGTAACTTCACCATGCACCAGCCTAAACTCAGACAGAGCCTTTGACCCCAATCATCTTGCCGCAGCTTGATATCATACAATTCCAATTAACGGCTGCTATTTGGAATCGGGATAATTCTTCCGGAGATACTGAGTAATTGGATAGACATGGAGCAATCCTGGGAGCTCATGGAGCTCGCACAGCCAAAGCCAATCCTCGCGGGAGGGGATGCGTAGGAGGGTTCGAAACGTGACATGTCTACTACTAAAGCCTATTGCTTGTAGGAGAATTAAAATTGATACTAGTATTAGTTATTGGGATGGAACTGTCTGCCTAAGAGACTATCTATTGTGGGTCGTCCTCGCTAAGAAAGGCAAGAAATAGGCCCATGAGACGATGAAGACTGTGACACCAAACCTTTTCTACCAGCTGAGTATGTACATGGATACATATACACAATCACACTGGGACAGTGGAATGTAGAACATGGGGCCTAGTGTAAAGAAACAACATTGTACAGATCTTCACAAACTAGCCTTACCCCTTGGCTCAAACGGAAGAAGAACAACCAGCACCCCAGCTGCAACAAACAGCGCACCACTAACATACACTGGCGCCGCAGTTTCCAAATTCGCAAACATCGCAATGATAGGCGCCATGATACCAAAGATGCGATTGGCAGCCGCAGTTAAAGCGTTCCCCGTGCCCCGGTCCTTGGTTGGGAAGATCTCTGGCGTGTACGAGTAGAGCACAGCGTACATGATGTTGCTCATGAAGTTGTACGCACAATTCCAGCCAAGCAGCGCGTTGGAAGTTACTGCCGTCGTGGACGCGAAGAGGAAGACCCCTGTCAGCACGGTTGATACAGACAGCGCGCCCTTGCGGCCGAATCGAGGGACTTCGACGAGCGCACCGCCAAGAAGACAGCCTGGTACGCCTAGGGACGAAATAATCAGCGAGTTGCGATAGGTGATATACGTGGAACCGTCGCCGAAATCTGCGCCGCGAGTTGCTTGGATGAATGGCAGAAATGCATTATAAAGTGGAAATCCCAGGCCGATGAATGCCCAGACCACAATAATTAATGATGTCGAGTATGCGAGTTTGGGAGTCGCGAAAAGAGCCTTTATGTGGTTTAGATTGAGTTTTTCTAGATTGCGCTTGACAGCTTGTGCCGCGTCCGTTCTCTGGTTGGCGCCCTGGCCAATGCTTTCTAGGTGTTCGAGGGTAAGCCATGAGGTTTTGCCATTTCTCCTTGCTACTTCATGCACGACACGAACTGCATCTTCATCCTTCCCTCGACCCATGAGGAATTTGGGTGATTCGTAAATCGTAAACCAGACGAAGCGCATGAGGAACATCACTAGTGAAATGCCGCCCATGGTGAGGATGAAATACCTCCATCCCATATTTTCAGAACGAAAGCACTCGGTGTCCTGTTGGCAGGTCAAGTTCCCAAGAAGAGGCCAAGCAACAAGATTCGCCAGGACCTGGGCTAGGGCCCAGTCGATCGATAGAACCGTGAGAAGATATTGATGCGTTCCCGGAAGGAACTCAAGGAAGATAGCGGAATCCACTGGTAGATTTCCGCCAACGCCCACGGACCATAGAGAAGCAAAGACGGCAATTGCTGCAAAATTCGGCGAGCCAGCAGCTATCATGCCAAAAACAGCAGTAATGCCAATGGTCAAGTTGAATGCCCATCGTCGACCGTATATATCGCACCCGAAGCCCCAAAAGACAGCGCCCACAAGCAGTCCGATATTCTGCGCCAGCGTAAGGAACGGAGGACGTGAAGGTAAGAACTCATTTGCGACCGGAGTAAAAATAAGCGACGTCGTGATCGGCCACAGGTTATCGCACGCCCAGCCAAACCCAATAACAATGAACAATTGCCATTGATATCTTCCCATGCCAATGTCTAGAATCGCCTGATTCAGTAGCCGCGCTTTGGCTTCGTAAACAGGGTCAACGCTGCCTTCTGGGAGCGCTGCTAGGATTGTATTGTCGATTGTCGGTGCGGAACTGGTTTCGGCCGGGTCCTTTGGATTGGACTCCTCCGCCGCATTCTTCGAACCAGCCATGGTAAAGGAGGAATTTCACAGGAAGCAAAAGCTCTCTGCTAGATAGTATTAATATCTAGCTGTACAAACGAGCGAAGGAGAAAACAAGAACAGGCTGCACAGCTTCTCTGGAGTTTTTTTTTTTTCTTCTCTTTTTTCGGAAGGAACCAAGGCCACTCTCCTTTATAAAGCCTCATACCGGAGCTCGCAATTTTCGATCATAATGCCTGTTTGCATAAGCTCCATCCCAGAAACCATGCAGGATGAGCTCCCGGAGCTTAGTGGCATAATCGCGTGGGTAGGCCAAATGTCGCAATCAACCTTCTCCCTGACGTTTTCTTGTTTTTTGTGTGTCGAGGAGCCAGTTCGAAGGTTTATACGGGAAGCAAGGTTCAGCTAAATACGAAGCAGAAAGGAAACCAGGGTGGGTTCCCACCATTGCAACGCGAAGCTTCAAGCTGTCTAGTCAGCACGAGAAAAAGCAAAAGGTCAATAATCACAAGACCTCCTACCCCTCTATTTCCTAGAAAGGTGGCGAGTCTCTCGTGCCACTGGCTTCAAAGCCAGACTTCGACTGCAGTTTAGTTTCTCGGCGTACGGAGTATTACTGCATTGTATGTGCCCAGTGCAAGGATGAGACTTTTGCTGATGCAGTGGATTTGATCATTGGTCTGAGGTGGAAAACGCGCGGGACGGCTCGAGTTGGGCAGCGCGTCCAGCTACACCCAATCCACGAAGTCCTAAATCACTGGCAAGAGACGATATGTATGTGTCTGCTATGCATGCCTCTCTAAGTCTAACCACAGCGATTTGACAGGCCGTCGTTGAATTCGAAAGCCAATGCGACTGTGCGACGAGGCATTCTCATGGATGCAGGACAGCTCTTAGTCTCCCTCGAGTACGGGACAGAGTGCGAATAGGCAATTGGCGAGGGTCATCATTCTCAATGGCCCAGTGCAGGGCGGCAGGTCAGTGGATTGATATCAAATGATAGCATTCTGATGGAGCTGATGCTGAACTTGTTCTTCAAAGCAACGCATCGACAGCGGCGCTTCCCGAGCCGCGACGCGTGCGCCACGCGCTTTCGGGCCGCATTTTTTCCACAAACCACATACCGATATCACAGCATTATATCAATATCGCACTGTGGATGGAAGAATATATATCGATCCTCCTACGACAGCATGACACTTTGTTCTGCTGGTAAGCTCCTATGGGAACCAGGTTACGACTTTAGGCCCCGAGCTTTTCACGATTCGACTTCTGATAACACCGTCACGAGCTTGCTGCTGAACGATAGTCGACAATTCTGAAAATCTTCTTCCTACCACATTGACCGCGTCTATCAGATTACTATGGGAACCGGAACTGCTCGCACATTCCAAAAGAAGAAGAAAGCAAGGAAAGGAAAGGAAAGGATGCCTTGCAAGGGGGGACTGATGAGAGCTTCTCATGGAACAGTTTCCTATGTGTCCAGATGGAATGCAGAGGTCAACCTTGCGTGTATGGCACACAATAGAACAGACACTCTGGTATCCACATCCAGCTGTTTCAGAAGCAATTGGAATGTTAACTCCCTGCCGTCTGCTGTACTCATCAAGACAGAATGGTATACCTGATGCCTGCTATATTTACGTATGGGTGTCTTGTCAACTGAGAGTAGCCTAATATCCCGAGGCCGATTCAATTGGACCTGAATTAGTATTCTCTCCAACATCAACGCATCCTCCCAGGAACCCAAAAAGAGGTAACCTGATTATGGCACCGGATTTCGACAGCTTGAGGCTATAAACAGGCTTCCACGGCAATTCTCCACCAACATTCGCAAATATTCATACCGGAAACCTGCGTCATCTCCTGCAGCGCCTCGCCGCTCTGGGCAAGGGGCCGGCTTGACCACGCCACCCACCGCCAATTTCCCAACTGATACTGTGGCTCGGTTTATTGTGTGGGTGACATTCTCTGCATGAAGTTTCATATTTCGGCGTCCATGCCGGATCAGGTAGTTTCCAGGCACCTACGGCCTCTATTTTCTCTGTTCTAGTGTCATTAAACCAACTCAAGCTCCGCATTCTATTCTGGTGTATCTTTCCTGGCACGGAGCTTGGTTGACCTCCCAGCTTATACCTACTCACAGTTCTTGCTGGCCTTCGGGATTTTCTGGATTGCTTGCTGCAGTAATTTGCTCGTCTAGGGTCATAACTGCCTTGTGGAGGTACTGTATACATCCCCATTGCAGCTTATTAAATATACAGTAGTCAGATTAATCAACCTCCTACCTTGCTATTAGCTATCCCGCCGATACCCCGCCTTTGATAGAGATTAACAAAGGAAATTGTTGTGGATATTCCTCACTGCGACGATAACAGCTGCAATGAGAAAAACATGCAGGGTCATCATCCCCAACTTACTTACAATACAGACATAAGTAGATAATAGGCAAGATTAATAAATATTTACCACAGTCAAAATGCGCAGTCATCCGCAAAGCTACGCTTTTATAAAAACCTGTCCAGCCAAGAGTTCGTACACGCGCCCGTAACTGCAGCTTCACCGTGTTTCAACGGGTCGCTTTCCTGGCCTGAATAACCTCATGGGTCCTTTGTTGAAACAAAAAAAAGAGGAGTTATCCTCTTGGGGGCCAGCGTCAGGATCGCCGTCATCCCTGTCCTGCACATTGTGAGGAATTGAGTATGACGAAAAAGGCCCAAGCTGAGGGTGCCAGAAGGCACAACCGCAGCTAAGCTTTAGCGTTGCTAAAATTAGGCCTTTGTGTAAAGCCCAAAAACAACGACGCTCTTGTTTTCTCTCTTTCACAACTTCATGCTTCTGCAGTATGGAGCTGCATGAATGCATATCATTTTGCATAAAGTTCTAAAAAAATGATCGCTAACCTGGAACGACTAACATATACGGGATCTCTAGGATGTTGATTGGAGTCGCCTAACCGCTGCTATAGGATGTGACGGCATACATCCAACCGCGGGGCAGCTGACACGATCAGCATTCATTAAACCAAGCACAACTAGCAATATGCGTCCCTGAGAAATGTTTCCGCAATATCATTCGGCGAGATTGCACGCATAGTACTCTCGAGGATGGATTTAGTTGGCCGTTTGCCGTTTGCCGTTAGGATTACCGGCTCGCTCACCGGTCACGACAGCTTGCAGTTCGGGGCCAACGCTCGCCCACTTATGCCTAGAGCAGGTTTGGGGGCTCTTCAAGGCTCCGGGACCTTAATATACATGGAACACGCTTGCAGAAACAAGGTTTTGTAAAGTTGTACAGAGATAAGTTGCCTAACGTTGTGCTTTTGGCCCGTACTCCATGAAGACCTTCTGCTAACGCTTCCTCTCCCTGTAGTTAGACATGACCAGTCACCGCAGCTAGACCTCTAGATATCTCTAGGTTATAGGGAGACCTTGGTGATAACATTTTACCAACTACGACTCGGAACCAACAAAATCCACGAACTACTACGAAGTTTCAATGCTCTCTTGGTTGTATCAGTGACCAAGCTGCCAGCCCATGCAGCTACCCCAACTATCTTCAACCCAGCCCTTATCATAAGCTCGTTCTCCTCTAGACCCCCTCCTGGTTTCTATGTATTGAAGTTTGATCCTCGGTTATTCTGAGATATTTCGCTACTCTTTCCCCCCATGCTGGCGCAAATATGGCGTGTTTGCGAGGGTTGCATGTTGTTTTCAGATATTCTTACCAAGGATGATATATCTAGATTCCATCGACGAATCAGGATATATGTCTTTCGTATTGTTGTCGCTTACTCCATCTGGAAAGTGCTCCAATTGATTTGCCCTGAAGGATACGCCTCACTCATTTATGCACTGCTGGTTATGCGAAATAAGCCTCTGACATTGTGCCGAAACTATCCAACTACATCTAATAAAACACGGCGCATATGCCGGAAAGAAAAAGAAAGTCGAAATGGGTTGAAATAGGAAGAGAATATGTTCCTTGAACAAGGACAATCCGTCAGGGATCCAACCAACGTTTCCGTCACTCGGCCTCCAAACCCATTGATACCAGCGCTGCAGATGACCCCTTTCAGCAGTCATCCTATCTGCGACTAAGACCCTTGACAAACCCCAACGTGGACTCGGTTGCTGCGAGGCCCTGCTCATTGGTCAGGTCGTACGGCCGTGCCTGCAGAGGCCTCAAATGCTGAGACACGAGCTGGCCGTCAAACATATAGAATTTGACTTTGGTCCCTATAGCCAGGGCGGCATAGAACTTGGCTGGTGAGTGTAGAGCAGCCTGGAGCTCCGGGATATGCGGGATATGTCGCGCAAAATCCCACTGGTCCTCCCTGTCCATGCCGGGCATCTTGCAGTGGATGAAGAAGATTCGATTCTCAGAGGCCCCCTTTCTGGCGGAGACCCTGATATTGACCGCGCTGGCGACCTGGCTGGACGGCTTGATGGTGTACCGGTACCCTTGAGGGGGAGGGAACCATTCCATGGCGATCGTCTCCCAGAGCATTTGTACTGTGCTCTCATCGCTGTTCGGCTTAATGTCGACGAGGGCGTTGAGGAATAAATGGTTATGCCGAAGAGATGGGGCGGTTGATGCTGGTCCCTGAGCCATGACTGGTAGTCTTGTGGGGCCGCCGGTTAACACAGAATTTCTTGATCCTGTTTCAATATTGTCAGAAGAGATCCCTCTTGCAGAACTCTATCGGCAAAACAGAACCCTGTGTCTGTTTGCGTTTTCAGATAAAAGGGAAGCATAGTTCCATACCTTCGAAGTTTAAACAAAGTCTTGAAGAAACTCGAGAACGAAACAAATATTTTCCTCCAAGTTTGTCAATACTGAAGCGACGAGATAAGCTGCTTAGTTTTATCAAAGCACGAAGAAGAGAATGCTGGCACCTCTGTCTCTTATATATATTCTTTATTTCCAACAGGCAGAGTAAATGACTGCATTCAATAAGGCATACTTATCACCCACCTCCCTTACCATTATCCTGCTGAGGGTCTTTGCGTCTTTCACGACTTTGATGACCGAGCTGCGCATGAGGCATAATGCGAGCACGATTGTCAGCCTCACATCCTTTCATTTCATCAGTTCGTCATCCCTTCCCCCGCCCGTTGGCATCCACTCTTCTAAGGAACCGAGGCTTTCTTTTTTGTTGGTGGTATTGGACCCTGTTTTTTTCTAGCTGCAGTTTTATTTTCTTTTTTGGCCCCCCCCTTGTTATTCTCGCGAAAGGGCCCCCTCCCCTTGGCAAAGCCCCCTTTACGAACACATATCTCTCCTTCGGGATATAACTCGCGTATTTTTTATTTATAGAGATATGATTCGCTACAGATACTACCTATCTCCCAGGCAGCTTAACATTATTACGAGCTTCCTATAGGGCAGAGGCACGTCATGTGAGTGACGCAGTATGTGAGTAATGCAAGGGTAAACGGGGTCATTGTTCAATAATAAAGGGCTGTTAATATTCTACGGCTGTGACTAACGGGGATGAAAAACACGGATATGGAGGGCATAGACCGAATCAAAATCAGGCTCAAAAAAGACAAGAAAGGTCCTAACATGCAGACTCGATGAAATAACACACACATAATACCCCTCGCAAATGCTTCGGTCCCTTAATTTCATACCAAACGAAGCCGAACAATGAAAGTATGACTGATGGGGGGGAAGGGGCAACTATGACCGTGCATTCCCGGCACGAATATCCTCCTCCGAGCTCATAATCTGCACCTTGATCGCTCCCGTCTTCGGATTGGCCGCCGTTTCAAACGCCTTGACCGCGTCCTCCAACGTAAACCTATGTGTGACCAACTTCTTCAGGTCAACAACGCCGTTGCGTACCAACCGAATGGCCCGGGGCCAGGTATTGCAGTACCGGTACTGATATTGCAGATCGATTTCAAACGTGCTCAGCCTCATGAACGGGATTTTCATCTCGTTCTTGCCAACGCCCACAACAAACACCTTGCCGCCAAACTTGACGCTCCAGATCGCTGCAGCGATGCTGCTTTCCACACCTGTGCACTCGATTGCAAGTGTGGGACGGAGTGCATCGGGACCACTGCCTGCTCCGTCATTCATCGCGTTTATGATCCCCTCCGCGCTCTGCTCTGGAGAATCGCCCAATTTCACCTGATACGTCCGCACTTCAGGAGCAAGCGATTTTGCAAAATCGAGACGCCCCTGATCAATATCTGTAATAACGATGGGCGTCGCACCCGTTGCACGCGCACACAATAGCGAGATCAACCCAATCGGTCCCGCGCCCGCAATAACAACAGGATCACCAAGTCTCAACCCGCTGCGCTCGACAGCAGCCAGCGCGACGCTAAGCGGCTCCAGCATCGCGCCATCCTCGAAGCTCATATCGCCAATCTTATGACACCACACGGCCGGGTGGTTCACGTAGCGACGCAGTAGACCTGGAACAGGTGGGGTTGAGAGGAATAGCACCTTGTCGCACCCATTGTACCGGCCTGTAAGACATGGCTCGCACTCATTGCAGATGATGTTTGGCTCGATCGCGACGCGGTCGCCGGCCTTTAGCGACGTGACGGATGGGTGGACTGCGAGCACGGTCCCGGCGGACTCGTGGCCTAGGATGTGGTCGCCATCGACGATCATGGGGCCGATACAGCCTGCGTGCCAGAAGTGGACGTCAGATCTAGAAATTGCGCACTTTTATGTTAGTATCATAGTACAGTTGCGCCATATCTAGTTATGCAAACCGACTGTAGACGTGAGAGGATGGGGGGATAGGAGCTTTATTTTTAACGAAACGCACCCACAAATCCCCGTGCTCCGCACCTCAATCGTAACTTCCCCAGGCTTCAAATCCTCTCCGCCTTTCTGCACATCTTCTAACGATGGCGTTGCGTCTGCAATCCAGAGGTCATGGTTCGGATTCGTGTAGACGCCAATGTTTGGCTGGGAAAGTTGCGTCAACGTCATGATTTATTTATTTGCTGGGGGTAGTTAATGTGTGTCAAAGCTTCGTAAACCAGCCCGCCCGCACTTCTGCTCGAGCGTTTCTTGTTTAAATTCGATGAATTGAGGGGCTCCCAGATATAATCCTTTGCAACGGCCAAAAGGAGAAAGAAGAAGTAGATTGTAGAAATTATCTATACATGTGTGCAAGAACTAGAAGGAAAAAGCTTTGAAAAGGCTCCCAAAGAGCGAGCGGGGCTACATGGCTTCTTTTTATGACCCGTGCGACCACAGCTCGACGGAGCTGCGACGTACTTCGTTTATCCTTTCTGAGGGGCGCATGTTTCTCGTAGGAGGAGAGGTGGGGTGGAGGAGAAAGAGGCCCCTCCGGAGAAGACGCCGTAACTCCACACGGACTTCTATGCGGATAGTTTACATACATCTTAGTAAATGCACACCCCTTACTAAATCGGGTAATCCGCAGATAAGTATATCTTATTCTAAATTCACAAATAACAATGGGTTGAAAGAGGAACAAGCTGGGGAAAAAAGAATTAAGCAAGTTTCCTATATATAATCTTTGTTAGCTATTTAAAAAGATTAGCACCAAATCAAATAATGATAGAAAAAATGTTCCGATTTCTGATTCGGAAGTGGAGAACAAAATTAGCACTTCGGATTACCGAAACAGGGAAATCAGGGGATGTCGATATCATACACACACAATAGCTTTATACATACGACGTGTACATACCTTTATCAACTCATTGGAACATAGAACTAGACCTGTTTATAAACATTTATTCTATTATTATTTCCTCCAAAATGCACAATACTTCCAAAATTGTTGTTATTATATGCCAATTCTATGACGCGTCAACAACTACCTGGGAAACTCCATCCAACCATGCCTTTCTGGCTAAATACAAAAAAGGCGAAGCAATAATCCAGAAAAACGGGACCCGGTGGGGCCTTCTCCCATGGATATACTTAGAACAAACTCTGTAAAAAACATTCTAGACTCTATTTTCTGTTCCTGAGCCACAACTTATTTCGTTGCTCACCTGGACACTACTAGTACTGGCTGGGTTCCGGTGGATCGACATTCGGCGGGGTGGGATTCCGCGACTCCCATGTGGACATGAAGGGCTCTAGAGGTAATGCACCTGCTCTACGGTGTCCAAAGCAGCGGAACACTCGCATCAATAAGCAAACAGATCCAGCTGTCCGGTCCCGGTCCGCACAGCGGTATGCAATACATTCGCTTCTCAGCGCCGGCATCTCCCCACTTGACCTCGACGGAGAACCGGTCGCCACCACCGAGATTATTACACAGTTCTTGCATGGTTTCTGGCGGCGTACGTCTCAAATGGCCGTTGGCATATTCTCCTTTTACGCAAATGGTGGTTGATACGTGGGACATTTCGTAGAATCGGGGGTCAATGGATGACTTGGATAGGATGAAGTAGTCGGAGTATAAGACTAGGAGCCTTTGGGTGACGTTGTCTAGGATGGAGGCCATTATCTCTTGTGATTGTTGCAGCACGGATGGAGGGTTGGAGTGATTTGGCTGGGAGTTGGTGTCTGTAGAGTCTGATGCGGTATCTGTATCTTCATAAGTTTCGCGTAAGAAGGTTTCAATGTGCAGATCATCAGCTGTGAGGTCATCGAGAAATTTGGTCACATCGAGAAAGGATACAAGGAGTTGTTGGGTCTGACCGGCTAGTGTAGGGAGAAGGTCGCTAAATAGAACAAGATAGGATACCTCATTAGCCTCGTCATCAACATCGCTAATAATTTCAGTCCTCCGGCTACAGTTTCGTATGTTGAGGAAAAGTCGTTCTTCAGAGCCCAGAGGCCCTTCTTGCCAAATATCCTCTGACGCGCAAATGACCGGCTCGCCTTCGGACTTCGCACCAAGGATGCAGAATGCAGTAAAGTGATCTACGGACGCTACGAGTGCGTCTTCTTGCGGCCGCCGTGGCGCGGATGAAATCTCGGTTCTCAAGGTCGTGGTAGATGACAATGCCGCTGGGCAGTGCATTGCAATGGATGAAAGGCGACTGCTTGCGGCTCTCAGGTTTCTCGAACCTGGCTTTCTGCGCAGGGGTACGTGTTTTGCGGGCTGTACCTCAGAGATCAAACAAAGTTGCAGTGTTGAAGGGCCGGGTCGGAGATAAGGGGTAACTTGGGAAAGGCGGTTACCAATATCATGATCTTTGTTCACAGATAAGTGTGATGGGTTCTGCACCTGAGCTTTGATATCGTGGTTGATGCTTTCCTTCTGTTCGGGGGGGCTAGAATGATCGTCACGGTTTACCAAACCTTGAGCAAGCCCCTTCGAGTCAGCTTTGGACGCTGGATGAGAAGAGACAAGGGATAGTTTGGAGAATTGCGAATGCGGTGCCACTCTAGTTAATTCACGTCGAATCTGAGCTATCAGCTCCTCCTCGGATTGCTTCACGCGATTGAAAAACTTGAGGCTCAGCGCCTTTTTCAAAGTTGTCATCCAAACTGGTCGAGTATGCTTGCGCAGCATTTTGAAAAAGCTAGTCTTTTCGATATAGTAAACAATTGATTCCTAGTGTCAATTTTGATAGTGAATCGATGGTTGATGTGTCCTCGAAAATTATGAGGCGAGAAGTTTATATAGACGGTGAGGGAGAGGAACAATGGCATTGAGCCGAAGTGGGCTTAGAAAGAGAAGCCGGCTCCATTGAATGAACACAAGACAGTCCTCGAGATGGAAGAACCTGTTCATGAAAGACCATGCCTTTGTATTTTGCCGTCAAGGGTAACTGAGGGCGCGGCCGGTTAGTTCTTAGACATGAGTGTAGGAATTAGCCAACATAAAAATGATGCGTGTATCGAAATTGAAAGGGATCTCGTCCAGGCAAACACCGGTTTAGATGTGTTTGCGCACATTATCACCAGTTCGATTGTTTAGATACAAGCAAACAGGTTCAATGTAGAACAAGGAGTTGAATCAAAATCCAGATAAAGAACAGTAGGATCCTAATAGATGGAGAGAATGATGTTTGACACCATCTTTGTTGGGCTGGTCCCTGGGATTGCCAGTGCAGTGAAAGGCCAAAGGCATTCACATAGCAAACAATGGGAGATCATGGGTATTAGGCCAGCAAGATAGAAGCCTTTGCTCAACTGGAGCTGTAAGAAATAAAATGATGAGCAGCCTGCTCAACTGATATCCGGATAAGAGTGCCATTGCAACGTAGTGCATAGTGCATATGGCTGCTGGCTGGATTCCAAGGGCGGAACTGGCCATGGTGGTAGTCAGTAGAAGGGTCTGCGAACAGAGCAGTCTGGTATAACTCTGATAATTTACCCATCTAGTGAATCAATCCATCAACCAAGGCTGTGGCACGAAGCCTGAGTTGGGGTCATTGTGTCAAAAGAACATTATGTAGTTGATGCGAGGTGAGCAAGAATAGAAACAACCTGGGAACATCTGCGTAATCACATGACCAGCACCCAAGGATTTTTCCTGAAGATCCCGAAACGCCATCCGCAGAATCTCCAGAATCTCCAGAATCTCTGACTGCCTTTGATCCGCCAGCCCTCGAATCCCCTCCGCCATTGAGAGTCCTGTTTCCTCGCAAGGGCTTCTCCTCTCTCACTCGATCTCTTCTCCCCTCTACTTCTCACGCCGCCTTTTATTTCCAACCCCCACACTCCAGCCAAGATGCCCGTCACAGCATCCCGTCTCCTGCTCCGGCAATCGCGATTCCTGATCCGACGGCCCGTCGTCAGGTCCGCATCAACCACATCTGAAGCCGCCGCCAAATCCAAGGATGCCGCTGCTAAGGCCTCCGAGGGCTTGTCCAAGGTAGCTGCGACCGCCGGTCCAGCAATTGCCAATGCTATGCAGGGTATTGGCGGTGCTCTGCGGAAAGTTGGCGGACGGACTGGAAAACTCGTTGCTTTCGTCGATTGTAAGCGTCCTCTGTTGTCATTGTGGTTTTCAAATTTTACCCTGAAGCAATTACTGCTGGGCCAAGATGTGCTGCGATGGCAATGCCCATTATTCCCATTCCCGGGCCGAGATGTGTGGTTGGAGCAGTGACTAATGATACGATGATAAACTATAGCATTAGTTCCCCCTACGCTCTACTACTCCAAGGTTGGATTTGAGGTAGCCAAGATTGTCGTCCGCGGCCAAAAGATGACTCCCCCGTAAGTCCGCAGCAGCCATCGTGCTGATAGTATTTATCTCGCGGTACCAGGAGCTAACTCTATCCCAGAAGCGTCGCCGAATTCCAGACATATTTCCAGCCTCTGCTCAATGCCCTTCGCCAACCCACCGCACTTCTCTCCCGCACCGCCTCCTTCTCCCAAAACCTCCTCTCCAACGTGCGAAACTTGGACCGAAGGCAATTGGCCTTTGTGGGCGTAACCACCGCTGAGGTCATTGGCTTCTTCTCCGTCGGCGAAATGCTAGGCAGAATGAAGATAGTGGGATACCGGGGAGAGCCTGCGCATGGCCATTAAAAAATCAACAAATTTTCTATGTTATTACACACCCACTTCGCCATATATCTCCTTCCTTCGTTTTGTGATTTCCCTTTTGTGTGCGGGTATTCTGGCTGTATGATAGACGATGGAATACAATGGTTATAAGTAGCTCCATGAACAACCTCCCTTAGAACTCTACTATCAAGGCTTCGATTAGTCGTGCTCCATTGTCGCGCTCCTCCGTAATTTTTCGCGGCGCGAGAAGCTGCTCCGCTAAGCGACCAGGCATATGATCCTATCAACGTGTAGAAATAGACTCATATTAGCAATACGCATGTCGTAATAATTAGAGCTATTAGAACAAGTACCAGTATTCTACCATATTACCCAGCAGCCAGGCAACTTCAATGATCTTGTATGGTGTAATCGTCGAAAGAGAAGACCCCGGCGAGCTTCCTGCAAGCCCCAACCAAAAGCCACGTGATTCATGATTTTTTGATAAAGCTAAAAGATTTTTCCTCAGACCAAGAAGCAGACAATGATATAAACCGCGCCAACGATGCCAACGTCATAACGACCAGCGCAGATTTTGAAAAGCGACATAATTAGTTTAAAAAATGGATGCCTTCAAATTACTGACGCGGTCGACGAAATTCAACGCCGGCTCTGCGAAGGCTAAATCTTCAATATCAAATCACCTCCCCTCAGCCGGGGAAGCTGCAACGCCTCAGCTATTCCCTTCGCGCCGGGGTAAAGAGCCGGGGCATAATGACGAGGTGAAAGGGAAGAAACGCAAGAGGGGCGCGGATCATAAGCTCGCCTCTGACAACGTAACTTTGGATTTCTTTGGCGCTGAAGTCAGCCCACACGCATCCGTGCCCAAGAAGAGTAAGGGAGATGGATCGGGAGCGCAAGAAAGAGAAGGGACATCTGAGGATGAGGATGACACGACGGAGACGACTACTACTACGCTTTCAGAGGAAGAATGCAAAGCCATTCTGAACTCGCACAAGATCAAAATTTCAGATCTACGAACGCCTATTATTGCGAGCGTGGCGGAAGAGGAAGAAGAGCCGTCAACGAAAGAGTCCGAGAAAAAGAAAAAGAAGAAGAAGAAGAAGCAGAAGTTGGAGCCGGAATTGGAGGCTCCGCTCACTCGCAAGCAGCGGAAAATGGCCCAGCGATTGTATCCTGAGCCTTTGACAGAGTTCAGTCAGCTGAGGACAAAGTACCAGATTTCGCGGCGACTAGCTGAAAATATCGCCAAGCAGGGATATAGCGTCCCGACGGAGGTTCAGTTAGGCTCGCTTCCGTTGTTGCTTGGCGAGTGTGCGCGTTCTCCATCTCAGAGCGCAAAGGGCACAGAGAAGCAACCGAATCCTGATCTTTCGCCTGATCTTTTGGTAGTTGCCCCTACTGGTAGCGGAAAGACGCTAGCATTCATGATTCCTCTAATTAACGGGATTGTTGTTCGTCACCACAAAGAGCCCGGGTTTAAGGGTATATTGGCAGTCGTGCTCGCGCCGACAAAGGAACTTGTCGCGCAGATCGTGAATGAGGCGAGAAAGCTTACTGCTGGTACTGGCGTTCGAGTCACTGCCATGCGAAAGGGGATGCAAGTTGTGGAGAACCGAGCTGCAGATATCCCAGACGAAAAGAGCGACGAGGAAGATGACGAGGACCAGGACGAAGAATCGGCGGATGAAGAAAAACAGAACAAGAATGTTACGATAACAAAGAGTGATATCCTGGTGTCGACTCCTCTTCAACTTGCGAATTCGCTTTCCGGGAACAAGAAACATGATATCGCACCCTTGCCGTCAGTTCAGAATCTAGTCTTGGACGAGGCAGATGTCCTCCTGGACCCTTTATTCAGGGACCAAACTCTCGACGTATGGCGCGCCTGCACAAACCCGCAATTACGCGTTGGCCTGTGGTCCGCGACAATGGGCTCCAACATTGAAGAGCTCGCCAAGACAATTATCAAGGATCGACAAAGCACTTTGGGGCTGAAAGATGAGTTCTTCCTTATTCGACTAGTCATCGGTCTCAAAGATTCCGCTATCCCAAACATCGCGCACAAGCTCGTCTACGCTGCAACTGAGCAGGGGAAACTTCTCGGATTGAGACAGCTACTGCACCCTACGGGTGCAGGCGCGTCATCAACCACACATCTCCGCCCGCCCTTCATCGTCTTCACACAAACCATCACCAGAGCAGTCGCGCTGCATTCAGAGTTGAAATACGATATCCCAGCAGAGGCAGGCGGATCATCTCGCATCGCAGTTCTCCACTCCGAACTCTCGGACTCGCGTCGTTCAGATGTTATGGCTGGTTTCCGCAAGGGCGAGATCTGGATCCTTATCACTACCGATCTCCTTTCCCGTGGCGTCGATTTCCGCGGTATTAACGGTGTGGTGAACTATGATATCCCCAACTCAAGCGCGGCATACGTTCATCGCGTGGGGAGAACTGGTAGGGCAGGTCGTGAAGGCGGTGTCGCCGTTACGTTCTACACAAAGGACGATATCCCCTACGTCAAGGGCATCGCCAATGTCATCTCTGCAAGCGAAAAGCTCCGCGGCGTGAAGGGTGACGAAGCTGGGATACAAAAGTGGCTCCTTGACGCGCTACCAGACCTCTCAAAAAATGCAAAGAAGGATCTTAAGAAATACGGCGTCAACGTTAGGAGGCCCGCGGCTGATAAGGACGACAAGGAGAGCAGGAGGACGAGGATCAGCACGAAAAGCGGCTTTGAGAGACGGGTGGAGAATAATCGCAGAGGAGCTATTCAGGGTAGCCAGAGACGCAAGCTGCACGATGCCCAGCCGCGGGAAGGTAATGAGAGCGATAATGGCTCTTGGGACGGGATTGAAGATTGATCAAGATTTAATACCCCATTATTCATGTTGTGTATAATTATTATTTGCGCTCCAAACACCCGAGAAAAATCTATAAAATTCATGATCCCAAAACCCTCCAATCCAAAAAACGCCTGTCTACACTCCCATATATCATGTTCCGTTTACTGAAAACCCCTTTCCTATCCACCACCCTCCCCATCCCCCTCATCAACCATCCTCCTCTCCAACCTAATCTCCACAACCCTCCTCCCCATCCCAACCAAATCCTTCAACCCATCCCCCCTCCGATCAAAATACACCGCCCACCCACCTCCCCCTTCTCCCCCTTCCTCCCCCCCCTCTTCTTCCACCGCCATAAACCCTTCCACCCCCTCCATCATCACCCCTACCTCATCCTCCGCCCAATCCCAGGGTCCCACATAGTGCTCGCGACTCTGTGTGCGATTCCCATATTTTACTTCGAGCGTGTGTTTATCGACGTATATCCAATTTAACGTAGGCGGGTCGGAGGGGATGGTGCTTACGAGGCCCAGGGTGGGTTCGCGAGTGTCGTCTGGGTAAGGGACGTAGAAGGCGCTGGCGGTGTGGCTTGGTATGCTTCGGTGGGAAGGGTCTGGGGAGTCGAGGTAGACCTAATCAATAATAAATAACCAGTGTTAGCAAATGCTACATAACTCCCCACTCCAAGGCTCGCGAATATATAGAATCTACTACGAACTAAGTATTCTTACATACATACCTTATTATCTCTAACCACCACCCTCTTCCCCCTTATATCCGCCGCATCATCCTCCGAATCCCCCTCCTCGCAAAACGCATCGATGTAAAATTTCGCCATTCGTCTCTCGTCATCTTTTCGTTGGTTTGCTTTTTTTTGCTCGCTTATGCCTTCGCAGATCCCGATTGTGCTGGGGATCGCGGTCAGTGTGAGTAAGCCGAGGACCATGATCGAAGTATGGGATTCTGGGGGGTTAGTTTTTATTCTTATATCGAGGTTGTTTTATATAGGTAGTTGGAATAGATATGTTTTTAATTTAGGATATTTTGTTGGATTTAGAAAATCGTTTGCTAGTAGTAAAGTAAATCACTGGAAATATATATTTCGAGCTATAGATATATTTTTCGGGAGGCAAGCTTTGCTGGAATCCTATGTCGTCATCCCGCATTACGCAAGCTCACCTGGGCGGTTCAAACTTGGTAACCACGTGGTTTTCGATGGCCTTCTTGATCGATTCATCGATACAATCCCTGTGTACTTGGTATAAAGGCTGGAAACATTTATTCAATGTGCATATTTTGCACAGCTAGCGCTTTTGCCCATCAATACGCCGAATCTTGAAAATGGGCTGCAACTACTATCAGGGCGCCAAGGGGAGGGCGGACGGTAGAAAGCTATCTCGCTCGATGAACCTCTATTGATGTGTCTATTGTATCTATGGTGTCTAGTCTATATGCTTTGCTGTGGTCATTATCCAAAATATATCATGGTATCGTTCAAGTCATGTCGCATTTCATACATGCGCGCTCATCGATTTTACTGATCCTTTCCCGTCTTCCAAGCCCACACAGACCACCAACAGCGAACCTGAAGTGCCTCGCCGTCCTTGCCCTCCCAATCATCGTAACCGATCTCTTCGCCTTCCTTAAGCACTACTAGGCCCATAGAATGCATTCTTTGCCTGAAGTCCTCGATCTGCGGCAGATATGCGTCTCTCAACGGCATCTCTGCGACGACCCTGGCGTCTCCGTCGTGAGAAAGCCAGCGCTTAATGGTCTGGACGAGCCACTTCGGGTGTTCGGGTGAATATAACGGGTCCGCAGCAACGATTACATCGTATTTCTCTTCAGCTGAAGGTTGAGGACCGGGTTGAATGGACCAGTCCAGAACTCCAGTTGAAACGGTTGCACCGGTTTTGTTGAGAAGCTCATCGTTCAGCGAAACGTTATGCTCAAGGTTCGGCACGATCGGTTCTAAGTCCGTCAGATGAACAGTCGCCGCGGATCCCCAAAGCGCTGCAAATGAAAGCCCAACCAAGCCAGTCCCCGACCCAAGTTCAAGCGCACGCAGCGGACGGTTGTTTTTATACGTCGACGGTAGTAAGGACGAAGCGGAGATGAGCAGACTCGATAAGCGTTTGGAGAGAAGGTATGAAGACACCCATGTCTTCATGCCCAGGTTATCCGAAGTAAGCGCGGGCTCGTGTAGCGTGATGGGAAATTCTATGTCCTGGGTCATGGGGATTTTGAATACGCGGGATATCGCAGGCATAGCTGGGTAGAATGTGTTAGGACCAGCCAGTGAAATTATCTTCCTATATTACAAGTTACTTACCCGTCCTCCCGGACCGCTCGCACAAGCGAGCACTGGCAGCATCCCAGATGGCTTCTCGCAGTTCGTCAGAGTCAAGCCAAGCGAGAGCACTGGAAATTATAGACGTGAGATACTGAGCGACGCCGCTTTGGTGGACAATCTGAGCGTTCTGGGCGGCGTCTCCGGCATCATTGAAAGTGCGGGGGCGGACTGCGAGAAGTTCGAGCGCTCGAAGGATGTCCACAGCAGAGGGTTTCGTGTAGAGCTGAGGCATGTCAAAGGCTATCATATGGTTGATGCTTAGTATTGGTACAAAGGAAGGCTCCAAAAATCGCTGCAACACGGATAACTATACCATTCATAGGCTCAAATCTATCGGGAACGCTCATCTTCGAATGTAGGGTTGGTAATCAAGTTTGTGGGATGTTTGCGTGGAGGGGTATTGAGTTAAATGCAAACAGAACGCTCGTAATAAAAAAGAACGAAGTGTAGAATTAATAGATAAATATAATCAAAGAAAGTCCGCAAAGAACACGTCTCAAGCGTAGCAGATGGGCATATCGAGTGCCGGCTGCCTTGCGAGGTACTTTTCTTATCGGAAATTCTAGAAAGAAAAAAAAGTGGCCCGTGCACAGGAGGCCAAACCTTATTCGGTTCGGCCCTAGATCGGCTCGGCTTATCTGATGAGCTTGAAGCCATATTTCGAGAGAATACTGATGAACATTAGGAGAAGTAGGCCAAACAGCGCACGCTTCTGATCCAATAAAATTCGTGGTAATAGCCACGTTGCGTGTGATCTTCAACTTAGCGTCGTTTTGAATCCGTGATATGCCTGCTCAATATCAAAGGCGAGCTCGCGGGCCTGCTCTTCACTTAGTTCCTCCGTCGCTCTCATGTGGTTAAGCGTGATGAGCCACTGGATTATCTTCCCTCTGTGCTCAAAGTCCTTGTCCGTCACCTTATTGACAGATTGTATGATATCTGAAAGCAGAGGGTGAAGGGCATCTTTTGACACCATATTTAGCTTCAACGCATCGAGGAAGGTTATAAAGTTCTCTGTTGCGGCGAGGATTAGGCTGCCAGAAGCGCCGGTATTCGCATTGCTCGGAGGGCGATTGTGGGAAGGTTGCTCTACTGTTGCCGGAAGGCCAATTCGCAGCCTCTCGGTTGCCCTTGGGCATTCCATCTGCACATGGTTAGCTTCCATGCATACCTGTGTATGTTTGGTAGAAGCATAGTATCATAGAAGAAGTCCACATACCCCCCAGTTCTGCTTAAATGTATCCAAATCAACAAACTCTCTTGCAACCGCCTCGTCGCTTAAGCTTGACTTGTACTGTTTGAGTAAGCGGGCACAGGTATCTGTGTATTCCGATTCGGTGATGGCATCTTTGATGTACGCCTTTTCAAGTCCATCCAGCGTTATAATAATACTGTATATCTCCGCCAGCGACTCGTAGAGATCCCTCTCAGCGGGGGTTGAGGATAGTTTAACCTCCTGCGATGGCTGTTAGCTACTATGAATAGTGCTGGAGGGAATGGCACAGGCTGAGCAGTACCTCATCCAGATTTATCGTCGCCGACAAGGCCGGATTAGGAGTATAGCTGTACGGCGTAGGCGCATACGACAGAGGCCTTTGAGAATACATTATTGCAACGATGAACGGTGTTGTTAAGAGATGCTCTGCGGCTCTTCTCCTGGATGGCCAAATGCGGGATGGCTCGAAGATCAGGTGGTTGCACGTGGTCCGTGCGCCCGGCTTGCTGAAATTTCTTGTGAGCTTCAAAAAAAGAAAAAGTTACAAAGTGGATTCCGCCAAAAAAAAAACCACAAACTCCCAATTCAGAGCCATTCGGGCAGTCAACCAGTCACTTTTACATTCAAAATGGCTGGCGCTGGGAAGAAGTCGACGAAGAAGTTCGAAAAGAACCACTTGAAAGATGTCATTGAACGGCGCAAGGAGTTCGCCAAAGTCAAGCAGCGACACCAACAGAAGGATAAGAAGCGTGCTCGCCGTGATGCTGAGGAGATCAAGGATAAAGATGCGAAACAAGATGGCCCTCCCAAACCGGGTTCAGAAGAGGAAAAGAAAGATGCCTTTGCGAAAATGAATGTTGACGACTTTTTCGCGGGCGGATTCGACATTGCGGACGCGAAGCCAGCCGCGACCAAAAAATCGAAAAAGAGCGTTGCCCCGAAAATTGGAAAGAGAAAACGTACTGCAGAGGAGGAAGAGGAAGCCGGATTGTCCCGAAGCAACAATGAAGAGGCAGACGGTTCACAGAGTGATGCTGGCTCGGATGCTAGCGACGCGGGCGATATGGACGAGCATTTGGGACAGCTCGAGGCCCTGAAGAATAAGGATCCGGAATTCTACAAGTATTTGAAGGACAACGATGCGGAACTTCTAGACTTCGGCGCCCATGGAGATTTGGCTGAGGTCCTTGACCTCAGCGAGGACGAGGAGGAGCCTGTACCTCGCAAGAAAAAGAAGACCGCCCCATCTGAAGCAGCCGAGGACATTTTCGAGACGTCAAACACAATCACATTGGCTATGGTTAAAAAGTGGCAGAAATCTATGGAGGAACAACATTCCATGAGAGCGACTCGACAAGCTGTTCTTGCCTTCCGCGCCGCCGCGTATATGAACGATGAGGAGCAGAAGGGCGACAAGTTTACAATCTCAGACCCAGATGTGTATCATCAAGTTCTGGTCACCGCTTTGGAATACGTTCCCAAAGTTTTAAACCATCACCTCCCTGCGAAGGAAACAGCTTCAGGGAAAATTAAACTCTCCCTCGACTCAAAGAAGTTCAAGACCCTCACCCCGCTAATCAAGTCGCATGTGTCCTCCGTCCATCAGCTCCTTGCTGGTCTATCCGACGCCGCCGCTATGAAATTGACACTGTCCTCGATCGCACCAATGTTGCCCTATCTTACCCCGTTCCGAAAACTCATTCGAAATATTGTTAAGACCGTTGTTACAATCTGGTCCGATTCCGCCAGCACTGAAGCCACTCGTATAACAGCTTTCCTTGTCATTCGTCGTCTAATGGTGATTGGAGATTCAGGAATACGCGAGGCTGTTCTTAAGTCAACGTACGAAGGAGTTGTGAAGGGCAGCCGGAACACGTCTGTTCACACCCTTTCTGGAATCAACCTTATGAAAAACTCCGCTGCCGAAATATGGGGCATTGATCAGAACGTTTCTTATACGACTGGCTTTACATTTATCCGACAGCTGGCTATTCATTTGCGAAGCAGCATTTCCCAACCATCCAAAGATTCCTACAGGACAGTCTACAACTGGCAATATGTGCATTCTTTGGATTTCTGGTCAAGAGTGCTCTCTTCCCATTGTGATGCCCTGGCCGAAGCAAAGGAAGGAAAACAATCCGCTCTAAGACCACTCATTTACCCAGTGGTTCAAATCACCATTGGCGCAATGCGACTTATTCCTACCGCACAATACTTCCCACTCCGCTTCCAGCTTATCCGCAGCCTTCTTCGGATCTCCCTTTCTACGGGAACATATATACCGCTTGCGTCTGCACTTATTGAGGTGTTGACATCCACTGAAATGAAGAAGACACCGAAATCGAGTACTCTGAAGCCTCTCGACTTTTCCACTAGCATCCGTGCACCCAAATCCTACCTGCGTACAAGGGTGTACCAAGATGGTGTTGGTGAAGAGGTTGCAGAGTTGTTGTCGGAGTTCTTCATCTTGTGGACTAAGAATATTGCGTTCCCTGAGCTGTCGCTCCCTGTCGTCGTGATGCTCAAGCGTTGGTTAAAGGAAGCGTCATCGCGTACCTCAGGCAATAAGAATGCCAAGGTTAACCAGGGGATCGGGCTACTTGTGCAAAAGATTGAAGCCAATAGCCGTTGGATTGAAGAGCGAAGATCGAAAGTTACCTTCGCCCCTAGGGACCGTGCGGAGGTTGAGACCTTCTTAAAGGAAGTTGAATGGGAAGCAACGCCTCTTGGAGCATTTGTCAAGACTCAGCGTGCGCAGAGGTCCGAACGGGCGAAAATGCTTGAACGAAGTCGAAGGGAGGAGGAGAAGAGGAAGGCACAGGACAAAGATCAAGAGATGAAAGATGTTGAAGCTTCTGAGAGTGAGGATGAGGTCGATGATGATGATGAATCGTCTGGCGATGAGGATTGAGATCGCCGCGAGTTTGATCCTTTTTTTTTAATCAACTTGGATGTTTGCGCCACCTATATCCTATTTTTTCACCTTTTTTCCAATTCATCCATTTATCGTCCTTCTTTCATGTGGGCTATGTAAGATACGGAGTTATGCAATTTCCACGCCGGCGGATCGCCTACTGACAACAACGTATTCTCAGTGTTCTTCTTTATCTAAAATCAAGCCTAGAGCATCCAACCGATTGCCAATGGGCTCATCATCAAATGAATCAGAACAGTGATGGGACTCCGCTGAGGTCAATTGCTGTTTCCCTAAAACATCAACCTGGCCAATCACAAACAAACATCAAACTTTCAAAGAGTGTCCACTACAGCTGCAACCAGCCGCCTTCATCAGATCATAGCCTGGGTTGTCCAGCAATTACAGCTTCTATTCCCGCAGATTCTGCAAAATGGGATCCATAACAAAGGTTACTCCAACAAAGCTTCAGAAAGGCTCTATGATCACCAGCTGTTTGCTGCGTAGCATATCCGCCTCCAGCTCCATGCCATCTGCTTGCCTGTCCCCTTTGATCATCTCATTCTCCGCGATGGCAAATATCCCTCCTCTAGTTCACACTGGTTTATACTTGTATCTATTTGCTTGTTTGAATTCGCTCTATATATACCCCCCATTTCTACTGTGAAGTTGGTCATATGCGATTTCACTGCCTGAAGCATCACCATTCTTTGAGTATATGATTACTTTGAGCCAGCCTCCTACCTCACTTCCATAGAGGCCGCGACAGTCATACTCACACAAAGTTCGCCATGTCTAACCAACCTCGTGGTGGTAGGGGACTCTTTCAAAACGACGACCGCAGACGGGGCCCAAGTACCCGAGGAGCTAGTCACGGCGGTGGTCGCGGTGGTGGACGCGGGCGCGGTTCAACCCCGAATTCCGCGACATTGGGTTCTGGTTGGACTAATAATAATCCAGGATCGCCAATCTTTCGGTAAGTCCCTTTACGATTCACCCGTGATGCATATTGTAATCTTACCAGCTCGCAGAGGGGACAATGCTCATCCAAATCCATCAGTTGAAGTGACCCAATTGGAAGACGAAATCATCCAGGATCGAGCAAGTGGTTTAGGTATTGAGAAGCTGTCGCTGCGCGATAATCAGTTGGAACTTCCTGCCCGACCTGATTACGGCAAGGAAGGGGAGCTTCTGAAACTTTGGGTCAATTACTATCAAATCAAGGTCCTTGATCAGAAACTTGTTCTGCGTCAATATATCGCTACAATCGACGGCGCCGAGAGATTATCTATACGGTGCAAGCGCCGCATCTTCGCCATCTTGGTCGAACACCCACCATTCCCGATTGCTACCAACTATGTCGACAAGATTATTAGTCCGAATGAGCTTCCTCTCAGCGGCCCTATCAAGGTAGCTTATTCAGAGGAGGATGGCGGTGGTCGAAACTCGACAACTTATTCTGTTCAACTTCGATTCGACAAGGCATTCCATCTCGGCGATCTGATAGCAGACCTTAAGTCGCCACAACCAACATACAATAAAGACGAAAAGAATGAGGCAATCCAAGCTCTCAACATGGTTCTTGCGCATTACCCGAATACCAACAAGGTTCAACCAGTGGGTCAAAGCAAGCATTTCCAGGTTGATGGCCAGGCTCGCGAGCTGGGAGGTGGATTAGTTGGCCTTCGAGGATTCTTCCACTCTGTTAGGTCCTCGACTGGTCGTTTGCTGCTTAACCTGAATGTGTCCACAGGTGCATTCTACAATGCTGGCTCCCTCCTGGAACTGGTAAAGAAGTTCAATGTGCCACAACCCGACGGACCATTCGCGTTGGAGAGATTCCTCCGAAAGCTGCGCGTCAGAACCACCCACTTGAAAACTCCGCAAGTCAAAACAATTTCTTCGCTGGCTATGATACAGGGACACCTTGGGCACCCGGAAAATGTCATGTTTTTGTGGGATCAAGCTCCAGGAGGGTCGAAGCAGGTCAGCGTGGCAGATTATTTTCGACAAGGTCAGTTCTGGTATCACAATCTGTTTTTACTGCTGCTAACAACCCTTTGTTAGTGTATAACAAAGAGCTCCTGAGCAACCAAATTGTGGTGAATGTTGGAACTCAAAAGAGGCCTACATTCCTGCCAGCCGAAGTTTGTGAAGTTATTCCTGGGCAGTCAGCCCGTCAGAAGCTCTCTTCGAACCAAACCACTGCAATGATTACCCTAGCGTGTCGGGCTCCGAATATAAATGCGAATGACATCCAGAATCAAGGTCTGAGGCTCATGGGTATCACTCCTGCACCAGCCGCCAATGGTCCAGTAAGTTTAAGTGCTCCATTTGAGCAAGCCCTAAATCTCACAGCTCTGCTTTCTAACTTCAACAGACACAGTTTCACCTCCTACCATCCGGTAACATGCTCGCAGTGGATGGCCGAAGACTCAAGAATCCAGAGTTGACATACGGAGGTGGTGGCAAAGTCTCTCCCCCGAAAGGCTATTGGAATCTTAAGTCTCTCAAGTTTACTAAACCTAGTCCCATTGCCCCGAAAAAGGTTGGATTCCTCATGATCGCGAAGTCTAATCGGAGCCTTGCCAATAAAAAAGAAGCCGACGACTTCATGCGTGATCTCAGAGGCGCGTTGATAACCTATGGCATTTCATGGCCACGGGATTTCTCTCGCTATTATGTGGCTAGCGACGAGGAAAGTATCTCAAAAACGTTGAAGAAGGCAGAGAAAGACGGAATCCAGTTCCTCATAGTGTTTCTCCCGAATCAGGACGCAGAAATATACTCGCATCTCAAGTTTCACGCCGATTTTGAGAACGGAATTCACACACTGTGTGTCGCCCGGATTCCAAACGGGAATGGCGCTCCTGGACATCTAGCGAATCTTGCCCTGAAAATCAACCTTAAGCTAGGAGGAGTCAACCATCGAATTATTTCGGATGCTCTACCGCAACACACGATGTACGTTGGAATTGATGTCACGCATCCGACGGGTACGGAGTCAGTTCCCGAGGCTCCTAGCATCGCCGGGGTTGTTGCCAACACGAATGATGAATTGGGACAGTGGCCGGCAAGTATTCACATCCAAGGCCACCGTGTGGAGATAGTAGAGTACCTGGAACAGATGCTAGGTGAACGACTCGATGCCTGGTTAAACCAAAAGAATCTCCCCGAGAGACTCATCGTCTACCGCGACGGTGTATCGGAAAGTCAGTACGAGCAAGTATTGACCGATGAGCTGGCCGCAATTAAGAAGTGCGTCGAACGCAAGTATTCCGGGCGCACGCTCCCAAAGATCACACTTATTATTGTTGGCAAGAGGCATCATACTCGGTAAGTTGCTGCACTCCTGCCTTCCTCCACTCCCCCAAAGCTATTACTGTGCTTATAGTTATTTCTCTTCTCAAGGTTCTATCCTAGCGATCGCCAAAACGCGGACCGCGGTGGAAACGTGCTCCCAGGCACCGTCGTTGATAGAGGCTGCACCATGGAAAGGAGCTTTGACTTCTTCATGGTTGCTCATGAAGGTATTCAGGGGACAAGCCGTCCGGCCCATTACGTTGTGCTCTATGATGAAAACGACTGCACAGCTGATAAACTTCAGAAGCTGGTATATTGAAATCTCCCCCTCTTTTGTCTACTAGATACAATTCGCAAAAGGGCTTATATAACTGACAAAAACCAGACCTACTACCTCTGCTACCTCTTCGGTCGCTCTGCGCGTTCTGTCTCGATTGTCCCCCCAGCGTACTACGCAGACATCGTATGTGAACGAGCCCGCTGTTACTTGTACGATGCTTTACATCGAGGCTATCCTGGTGCTCCTGCATTCGACCCTACCAAGGCACGCTGGCTTCGAGGCGTCCACGATAAACTGCAAAAGTCAATGTTCTATATCTGAGCGACCTGCAGGTCGGATTTATGCTGCGGCTCCCTAGTTTTTGTTGCTTGTTTGATTTTTGGTTTAATGTTTGTGGGAGTGATGATGGGAATTTGCTGATGAGATGGAATTTGAGATGATGATAACAGCTACAGCCTTTGGTCTTTTTATTTCTTTCCTTTTATTTCTTTCCTTTTCTTTCCTTTCTTCTTCTTCTTCTTTTTTTTTTTTTTTTTGATAACATGTGTTAAATTGAGAGAGGATAAATGTTCTGATTCAGTAAAATGTTATGCTAACTGTGCCGTTAGCAACTTTCGTCTTTCACCCTTATTTCTTTCCTCAAAGTTGGAGAACAATATGCGCTGCCAGCCGTACTTTTACCTGCTATATACCGTAGTCTGAGGCAACGTAAATCTACTATCCCTCGATCTTTGCTACAGACTCCCTACTTATCACATCTTTATATAACCTTCGCACTCTGTGACCAAAACATTTGAACCGGTTATGGATCAATATTATTTCTTTCATGCATACTTAACCAACACCGACAAGATTATCCAACCCTCTATTTTCTCAACTCATCTCAACCTTTGTTCCCATTGCCAACCTGCACTCCAAACTCCCAATCACCACTCTTCCCACCACGCTTTGTGATAACCCTCGCCTCGCCAACAACCATCCCCTTATCCACAGCTTTGCACATATCATACACAGTCAACGCTGCTCCAAGCACAGACGTCAGGGCTTCCATCTCCACACCAGTCCGTCCGTGACAGTGAACACTAGATGTGATCAATACACTTCCATGCGGCTGCGGGGTGCTGAAAGTATATGTGGCGGGGGAGGCGTTGGATCCTTCGGTATCAGTCTTGTCGTTGGTATCGTCGGGCGGACAAGCTTTGATATCGACTTCAATACCAGTGATTCCCAAACCCGGATGCGCAAGTGGAACAATATCCGCGGTCCGTTTGGCAGCCATGATACCTGCAATGCGAGCAACGGATAATACGTCACCTTTCTTCGTTTGGCCTTCGCCTGTGGTGAGTAATGTATACAGTGTTGGATTCGAGAATGTCACGCGACACACGGCTGTTGCGACGCGGGTGGTTTCGGGCTTGTGGGATATGGATGTCATGTGTACGGTTTGTTGTGGAGTGAGATGGGGCAGTTGTGGATGTGACTCGGTAGAAAGGTTAGCGATGGTGGAGGGCTTGTTAGCGGTAGAAGGTGTGGAAGGCTGGGGCTCTTGATTTTCCTTCTTTGGTCGCTTTGTGGAGTACATTCGTGAATGGAATCGAGTGAACTGTGGCCGTGGAAGTAGATGCGTCGGGATAGTGGACCAGGCAGGTGTTGGCAGTGACTGATGCTGATATCCAGCCTTTGTCTTTTGACTCGGAGCATAGAAGGATTTTTTATCTAAATGACCAATATCAGCACTTCTACTCGATGAGGAGCATATAGCGTCAAATAGATATATTCAAGAATCGGCTCTATATTGGCCTAAGCAGAAAAGATAGCCATGGTATCTATATTCCTAAATGCAATGATATCCAAAAACCCGAACCAAAAAGAAACTCCATTCTCCATGTGTACGTTTCATCAGATCAAATGGGCCGTTATCAATAGAAGTAAAAACCTACCCACCAATCAATATCATAGGCCGGTTCTTCATATTTTCGAGCTGTCCCATTCCAGCATGCTTTTCCTTCTTCCGCTTCACTGCCATGCCGATAATATCGAGGAGCTCTCGTTCTCGCTCACCCACGAGCTCTCCTGCTTGTTCGGCACGAGAAGCTTTCCGAGCAGACTCTAGCAGGTCCAGAGCCTCCATCGCTGTGTCGTCGATAGGTTGGCCGTTATTCTCTTTTCGAATCATATCACGCAGCGAAACTTCGGCATTCCCAAAGAGGCAGACCTTCAAATTCCCGTCGCTCGTGATCCGCAAGCGATTGCATGTCCCACAGAAATTGTGCGTCATGCTCGTAATAAAGCCCATTTGGCCCTCAAATCCAGGAACACGGTAGGTTTTGCTCGTGTCATTCTTGTGATCTGCTACTTTTTCCAGAGTGGGATACTTCTCTCGGATCATAGATAACATCTCTTTGAAAGGGAGCATTTTGCCTTGGCTCCATTTATTTCCGTCAAAGGGCATATACTCGATAAACCGGACTTCGACGGGCTTTTCCCGGCCGAGTTCCACGAACGGGATAATTTGTTGATCATTCAAGCCTCTCATAACCACACAGTTGATTTTTAGCTTTATGCTAGCGCCCATCTTGTTCATTTCTAATATCCGATCTATGCTCTTCATCACGGCTTCGAAGCCTTTTCGTCGAGTCATAATCTGAAACTGGAATGGGTCGAGGGTGTCCAGACTTAGGTTGACACCTGTCAGACCTGCTTCGGCCATGCTGTCCAATTTGCGATGGAGCGAAATCCCGTTGGTGGTCAAGCATAACTCTCGTAGTCCATCTCGCCGTAACTGCCCGATCGACTTCATCATAGGAACAATATCCTTCCGTACTGTTGGTTCTCCTCCCGTCAACCGTATCTTCGTTACTCCTTGTGACACGAACAGGGCCGATAGGTACGCGATTTCGGGCGTTGTGAGGATATGCGCGGCTGGCGAGAGGGGAACTCCTTCCTCGGGCATGCAGTAAAGACAGCGTAAATTGCAGCGCTCGGTGATGCTGATTCTAAGGTAGTCATGTTGCCGGTTGAAGGTGTCTGTAAGAAAGGCGGAGAACGGCTTAGTGGTTTTCAACGAGGCGATACGCGAGGAGGGAGTTGTGGACGGCGAAGGCGGCGGAGGAAACTGTGAAGGTGGTTTATATGGTGATTTTTCGGGAACTGCATCGCTGATATTTTGCGAGGCTGCGGTGCTCTGCCACCGATATCTTATCCTTGGAGTGGTTACTGATCTTCCTGGACACCGCGCAATCCTAGCAATCGGTGCCTGAGGATACCGAAGGCTTGGAACAGCATGCCGCAACAACCCGGCCATTTTAAACGTTGACAATCTGCAATATCGCCCACAGCATGGTATTAGGACTGTCAGACAGAGAACAGCTGCTTTTCATCCACCTGCAATTTGTTTGCGACCGTCCAGTCATGACAAACTGATACGGTTCAAACTTCCCCACACCGAATGAGCTTATCGCTATTAGTCACCCCGATGCGCTAGGTATCAAGCTGGGGAAAAGTGCCCCACGTACTCCGTAAAATGCGTCGAAAACGTCCTGACTTGTCTGCAGCGAATAATAAAAAGTAAGACAAATGGCAAATAGGTAGCATTTTGTCCTGCATGTCGAAAAGGAATTGATGCTGCTATGTACTCAGATTTGGCGGCTGTCAACGCTCATCCCGTGACTAAGCGTCATGATGTCAGGTCAAGCTTTTGCGGCTCCTCAGAGAAGCGAAACTTTAAATTATATGCTTATCTGCGCGCACCTAGAAGCTCGAAGTTGGTATAATAGTAGCCTTCTCGACGTAGCGAATGGAGGGGAACCACCGTCTGTAGGAGCTAAAATTGGGCGGAAGCTAGGAGCATCATGACTCCGTTACTACAGGAAGAGGCTGACTAGCAAGTTGGTGTGTTTTGCAATCAAATGATAGTAGGATTAAAATCAATTCTCTTCTATTCTTCCAAGTGTATACATACATATGACATTAGTCCAATTGGTCTTGGAGGCCCGTCTTACACGCTTCTCGTGTGTTCCCTTCACTTCCAGTCATTCTATGATTCCTAAATTCTCAGGCTCTGACTAAATAAAAATGACTATGTCGTCAGTTCATCAGGCCGATTTTTGGGCGAGTTGAGCATCGGACATGAAGTGACTTCCGCCAGCACATCTATAGCCCGTAGCCTGCTTGATCCACTGATAGCCCATCGGACACGCTCCCATTGCCATTAGCTTCATCTGCGTTTCTTTTTCCTTTCTCTTCCTGGCCTCCATTTCAAGCTTCTTTTTGGCGAGCGTGCGGATTAACTCTTCATACTTTCTACGCTCTTCCTCGTCAGGGCCTTCTTCATCGCATCCTGAGTTCAAGTCTTCAAGCTGTTGTCGAGCATGCTGCTCCTGAGCAAGAAGATCTCGGCCCTGACGCTCACGCATGATCATTGCTCTGCGATCGGCTTTCAGTTGGAACCAAACCTCGTCCGACACACCCGGATCACGGAGGTTATCGAAGTCATCAGGTGGCTGTAAGGGAGATGAGGGCTCGGATGACGGTGAGGCTTGGGCAATTTCAGTATTCAGCCTTGTCTGCGTATTGAAGGAGTGGCGATGTGAACCCATGTTCGGTGGCAAGGCCGTGAGCAAGGGTTGCTCAAGCTGGGCAGCAGGAGTGGCCAATGCTCCAGTAGCTCGGTGCATCCGCTCATTAATTGTTGAGCGGAAGATAGATTCAACCATTGCTTCCGTGACAAACAAATTGGCCTGCTCATCTGTTTCCTTCGACAGCACCTTTCCAATAACAGCCTTTGCAATGTTCTGCACATCACGAGCATTCCCCCAGGCCGGCAGCTCTGACAGGGCTTCGAAGTAGGCTAGAATAGCCCCCTTGAAAGGGTCTCGAGGGCTATGTACCACGCTTACATCAATATGTCCAGTTTTTCGAAGCGAGTTGTTGAAGAGTTCCCAGCATTGTTCAGGGGTTAAATTCGTGAACGAGACGGTTTCCGGAAAGCGACTCGTGAGTCCTGGATTAGATGCCATCAGACGGTTAATATCCTCGTCATATCCAGCCAATATGGTGACAAGCTTTTGGTAATATTTTGGTTTGGTCAGGCAGTCGACCAGTTCGTCCATGGCCTCCTTTCCGTATGCACCGTCGGCAAGGCGATAGGTTTCATCGATAAAAAGCACTTTTCCCAGGGCTTTCTCCAACAGTTTCTCGGTTTTCGGGCCGGTCTAGCCTACATATTGTCCCATAAGGTCCGTAGCAGAGGCTTCGACTACCTCCGTCGTCGCAAGGAGGCCCATGTCATAGAATATTTGTCCCATTCGTCTCGCAGTTGACGTCTTGCCAGTCCCGGGTGGTCCACGGAACAAGAAACTAAAAGGGATTTGCTCTCGAGGATCGGCTCCAAACTTCTTCAAATTATTCGCAATACGCTGATAGCCCTCTAGTTGAGCGATGAGGCTGTCGCAGCCAACAACACCCTTGAAAAGCTCCCTACAGTTCATCTCAGCCCGCTCACCACGATCGAAATCGGGATCAAAGTCCAACGGTTCAAGCACATCAATGCTTCTGGTCTGGCGAGCTGAGAGGCGCTGTTGGTGACGTGCTTTGGCTTGGTCAAGGAGTATATCCACTTCTCCGGCATTGCCAAAATTTGGCCGATTTCGTGCACGAGCCAAGCATTCACGGACTACCTTTTTAGCTTTCTGCGTAGCATCAAACCCGGCTTGTTTCAATTTCAAGTTCAATATCTTTTGGAGATCGTCGTCAGAATAATCTTCAAAGTTAAATGCCGAGCTCATTGGGAAGCGGCGGGCCAAACCCGGATTGGCGTCGTTAAACATATTTTCCATCTGATCTTTATATCCGAGGAGGAGAACGCATCTGTCGTCACCAGGCACACTTTGCACTTCTGCCACAAGCGTGTCGATAACCGCAGCCCTGTATAGGTCCGAAACCCCTACACCCCCAGATGCCGAGCTGTTACCCGCAAGCATATATGCCTCGTCAATAACTAAGACTTTTCCGACCGTCGACGCGAGAATTCCTTTCGTCATAGTCTCTGAGGCTCCAAGTGCGTTTCCGACAAAATCAGACGGGTTTTTGACAACAACTAGATAAACCCATTAGCTTTACTTCTCACCATCGCTGTTGAGCTTAAAAAAGGAAACCCAGCTGACCTTCTCCATTGGAAAGAAAACCCATATCAGCAAGAATTTGTCCATAGAGCTTCGCAACGGTTGTCTTTCCAGTTCCCGGATTTCCAACAAACACCTTATTAAGGGAATACTCTACCAAAGGGTTTTCCCCGAGCTCCCGTTGGTAATTGAACTGGATAGTATTTAGCAACGTCTGGATGGACTGCTTCACGCTCTCTAACCCGGTTAAGTTGTGGAGCTTTGCCCAAGAGGTATTGTTTGTCAACACAGCTGACGGCTCTGGACCAAGTAAATCCTCCTTTGTCAAAAGCATATCATCGGGTTGTTTTCTAGCCCGGCGCTCTTCATGGAGTCTGCGAGCTTGCCGCGCCGTAATTCCCGCGACAACACTATGTACCGTTCTTGCATTCCCAAAGCCATCACGGCCTCGGCCTCTTCTAATGCGGCGAGCAACTATTCGTGCATAGAGACCACTCATTCCGCCTTCGACCTTCATTCTGCCATCATACTTCTTATCAATCCGGTGGCGAAGAATACTCTGTAGCTCGCCATCCCCGTAATCGCTAAACTGCATCGTAACCGGAAACCTGCTACGGATTCCCGGGTTATGGGCGAAGAAGGTCTCCATGTTCTTGTTGTAACCTGCAATAATGAAGACGATTTTGCCAGTGAGATTCTCCACTTCCGCAAGTAGAAAATCTAGCACAGATCCTCCGCCGAGATTGCTTCCTGATGTTAACTGGTACGCTTCATCAATAAAGAGTGCCCCTCCACCATTTGAACGTATCTCGTCCAAATGTTTCTTGCAACCGGGGACTCCCGCACATGCCAAATTCGATCCAGAGGTTTCAACAATGTGGCTGCCGGGGATGACACCTACTGAACTCAAGAATTTCGCGTACAACCGTGCTGCGGTAGTTTTCCCTAATAACATATCAGCTGTAACTTCCAGATAACTTTGATGGCATCAAACATACCAGTTCCTGCGTTGCCTAGCAGAGCAGCACTGAAGCGCTCATCTTTAAGACTCGCACCTTGTCGTACAGCGGTGTCAACTCTCGCTTTGATTGACAAGAAACTCTCTTTTACCTCCTCGAGTCCTATCATGGCCATTAGAGAGTCTAATGCGTCGTTGGAATGCCCCTCTAATCGCTTCTGTCTCTCCCATTCATCCTTGGCACCTGAGGGTAACGATGGGCCTTCATGGCGGTTTCCATTAGTATCTGGCGAGCGTTGGGTGTTAGGAGAAGGTCCAGTCCCTGTTTTCGTAACCTTCCGGGATTCAGCCTTCAGTCGCTGCTGTTTGACCCGTTCTGCGACGACCTTCAAATTGTCGAGCTCCTTCGATTTGTTTGCAAGCAGCGTACGAGCCTCTTCCTCTTTCTCAATATCTTTCAGGATTTGCTTCTGCTCATCTATCTTCTGGTCAATCTCGGCCAGTTTGGCAGCATGCTGGCTTTGGTTCGCCTGTCGCTTTGTCTCCAATTCGACGTCCCTGGCTTTTCTTTTCTCGGCTTCCAAGGCTTCTTTTAAGCATATATGGCAGGCTTTCGGTCGGTTTTCATAACATCTCCAGCTGTACTTATGAGCTTTTGGGCATGTATCCTTGATGACTATCATGCATTTGGTTTTCGAATGATCATCGATTCGATGACACTGCCGCGTACATTTGTGGAGACCGCAGGATAACAGTGACGAGCTTTGTGGGATGTTAGCGGAAACAGGGCACTGCCAACTAGGATTCAGACATACCATGGTTCTAGACAGCCCCCTTCAGGACATTCGGCATCAAACTCATCTGGGTTTCGGATCGTGATCTTTCTCTTGGGGTGTCTCTCGCATTTCAACGGGAATCCCTCGTACACATGTCCATTCTTCCGCAATAGCTCCAGCAAAGGTTGCCAGGTAGACTTGCCTTTACGACTGCTAAGAAAGGTCTCCGCGTTTCCGATCATGATGAGAGCGTTCCGGGCGCGGGAAAGCAATACGTTTACTCTCTCTGGAGCAGCCATGAAACCAATGTCTCCCGACTCATTGCCACGTGTCAAGGACGCGACAACAATGTCGATTTCTTTACCTTGATAATTATCTACACATTCAATGCTTAGCAGAGCCTTTAGTGACTTATTTGGCGTACTTACCAATGGTTGATATCTGAATGGGCTGTTTGGCCAACTTGGCACTTCCTGGATCAAGTAGTCCTGCTCGAACTAAGTCACTCGAATCTAGATCATTCAGAATTGGGTCATTTGTTTCGCTCAATTTTCGTCGCAGAAGGGAGAGTTGTCCAAGATATGGTGTCAGGATAACAATCTTGTCCGTGCCATAACCTTGTTGTCCTAAATAACGAACGACTTTGAGGACCATCTCAACCTCGAACAGATTTTGTTTACTGCATTTCGCCGTGGGATCCTGTCTCTCGTGGGAGGTCTGGAGATCGCTTTCTAGATGATCATGATTGACGAATATAACGCTATTCTGGAATCCCCGCAATTGAGGCCGATTCTGAGTTTTCTCAGCGTCTTGGAGATCGGGGTACGTCAAGTGCTGAATCAAACAAGAAATGTCCGGGCGCATTCGATGCTGCTTGGAGAGTGACGTATGGGGGAACCCATTGAGCACAAGTCGCTCGAAAAGCGACCTGTTGAGGTCAAACCCATCGCCCTTCTCAACCGACAAGTTATAATTGTTGATCTTCGGCCGCAGCTGTTTGTGATCACCAATCAACACTAGCTTCTGGGTGTCCGCGGTCATCGCTGTGAGGATATGACTCTCCAATATCTCGCCAGCCTCTTCCACCAAGATAACACCAGGCTTGACGGTCTGAAGGACTCGAGAGTATTTAGCCGCCGCAGTAGTCGTACACGCAATAATCCGCTTTGCCTGCAGTAGTTTTGCATTCTTCTTATAGTAGAAATAGTCGTCCAGTTCCTTTTCGACGCGGTTGTACTCCTCTATCAGTGAACCACTTTTGCTCTTTGCTCTGCGAGAATGTCCTGTCGCCATTTGGACAAGGAGTCCATCCGCGCAGCAAAGCGCACCTTTCAGACGTGAATGTGCGCCGGATCAACTGCATTCCTAAACATACCGGCGTCGTGCCCATCTACCCAGCGTTCCAACAGATAATATTTGTTCACTGCCTTCCCTTTTTTACCAACCCGCTGCATCCCAGACTTCTCCTCGGGCACCTGAAATGCGTCGAAGAAGGCTGATTCATCGGAGAATTCGAGGTACTCCAGTATGTCATCATTGGTGACACGCGCATGACTGAATTTTTTTGCATGCGCCTTCAACTCATGTTCCAACTCAGCCAACGCCTGCTTCTTTGTATCTATGAATCTCCAAGAGACCGCATCGGAGCCAGTAAAACCGACTTGTTGTTCAAAAAGACCAAGCTTTTTGGTTCGGGATGTAGACTTGGAGCCGAGCCTGACCATGGAGGTATCAGGAATTCCAATATCCATGAGGTCTTCCAAAAACTGATCCAGGGCTTGATTAGTATAGCAGAGCACAAGGATCCTACTGTCCGTAAAATCGTGTAACGCCTTTGCGGAAAGCGCACCAATGAAAGATTTTCCGGTTCCTTTTACCAATCCTATTAGCCCTTGAAATAAACGTGGAGCTAGCGGAGTGATGAATTACCTGGTGGACCGTGGATGGTGCTAACCTCGTGCTCCAACACAGACAGTAGAGACTTAGACTGGAAACCATCTAGATCAACTTTTCGCTTAGTTCCCAAGATCGCACCGATTCCATTGCCCCCACAAGCTTTTATCCGTTCAATAACGCCTGTGAGCTTTCCATTCGAGGCCAGTATGCTTTGCGAAGGCTCGGGGGATAGCAGAGTGTTTGCCATGGGGAACTCGGTCTTTTCTTGCAGTCGCTGCAAGATAGGCTCGTAAGCGAACACAGCGGTGTTCACGACAATGAAGGTAAGGGCATTACCCGAGTTGGCAGATGTAAATACTCTGTTCAAACCATCACGACCCATGACACATAGAGCAAGGAGAGGGGCCTCGTCAAGAAGAGATGACGCTGGAAGATCTACAGTCCCAAACGCCACAATATTTCTCCCCTCCAATAGACACCCAAAAGCCTGGTGCTTCACAAATGCCCGTTTATCTGCCAAGATCTTCTTTCGTGCTTTCTTCGGCAGGCCAGCAAGCCCAGGGAGGCCATTCTGGCAGAAGAACGTTAAACAACATTGCTTTCGTCTTCTATGGTCGCCACAATCGACCCCTTTAAATACCAGGCCATCAATGCGGTAACCGGACCTTCTCCCTTTCTTCTGGCCTCGTGCAACCTGTAAATCGTCGCGCAACTCGGCCAACATATCTTCTCTCAGGAGACGGAATTGATTGTCATAATGTGCAGTAGGTCGGCTATCGGAGTCCGCAAGGTAGATCTCATCTGCGCGCCTATAGAATGGAAGCTCGGTCGAGGCAAGCTCATCAGGAGTGGGAAGGATGGAGATCTCGCGAAAGTTTTCAAGATCGTTGTCATGCCTGCCTCCAGGTCTATAACCGTCGGCATCAGTGAGAGGAGCAGATAGGGTCTTCAAGATGTTGTCAATCTTATATCCAATAGTTCGTATATCTAGCAACGATGAGTCGACGAACGATCGATTTTGTACAATTGTCCGGGCGACTTGTAGGATATCATCGGGGCAAGCAGGAGACTTCAGCAAGCTCAACAAAACCCAAGCGAAGTTCAGCGAGGATTTCTCGGTTAGGAGTTTCCGTTGATAGGCCCCGACGAACGTGTTCTAGAAAGTCGGTGGATCGACAATGAATGCCACGATCTTTCGGGAGAATTGCCCATTGCAAAAGCTCTCAATGCTTGGATCCTGAATGTACGTCAAAAACTCTGACACGGGTCCATTAACGAATTCGTTAGATAAATCGACTCGAAAGCTCTTCTGCAAAGCGCTGATGGTAGATGGCGAGGAAAGTACTCTTTCAACACAACGAAGACGGTCCGGCTGGTCACAAATGGCCTCCAAGAGCAGTTTAGCATCAGCAACTCTATCGACTGTTCGCTTACCACGTTCGACCAGGCTCAAGTATTTTAGGAGCCTCTCAGAACGCGACGCCATGCTGAAATTGTCGGACTATAGAGGATAGTCATATAAGAACGCTATCAGCTCGGAATAGAAAGAGGACGGACACGTTGGTGTGTATTCTCCAAAGCGAAAGACTAGAAAATGATTTGATATCAAAATGTGGTTGAAGTGTGCGTAGAGATGTAGACAAAGAAGAAAAATGTAAGTAAAGAGAGCAAACTTATATTAGACTGATAGGGGTTAGCTTCTTGCTAGCGCAGGACATGGAACGCAGAAGGACATGGAATACAAAAGTTCATATCCTCTAGGTTATTCTAGTCATCGAATGAAGACAAGATAAAGAAAACAAGAGAAAGGAATAGCAAACAGGCACCAAGGCAGACACCGGCAGGAAACGGCAACTTGCGCGATATCTGCCTGCAGCCTGTGCCGCATTTCGCAGGCTGAGGCAAACAGTTTACATATCTTTGTAAAGCAAGATTTATATCCAGAACTTCTCAAAGTTCTTGCTCATATCCACCGCCATCACCTTTGACACGCGTCAAGATGGCTTCAGGAGGCTCATTGAATCGATATGTACCTCCGCATCTTCGCACCCGAGGAGGGCTCCCAGCGACAGCAGGGCGGTGGGAATTTCCCAGGCAGTCCAATCCAGTCCTCCGCCACCTTATGGAGACCTGCTGTTTGAGATCCAGCGAGAGGAACTCCTACAATCTCCCCATGAACCGCAAATCAAAGACTGCAGCTATGTTGCATCTATAACTGGCTGAACGAAACCTGTCCTTCGATCATGATTCCTGGTATGGCTGTTTGCAATTCTCCAAGCTGGCATCGTTAACTGACAACCTGGCTACCTAGGAGAGCTACCGCTTTGGAACCCGCCAGCAACCAATCGACAGCTTAAGGCCGACAAGGGCAAATATTTCCGTGACTTAAATGCCGCCAGGCATCCCATCTACCCCATGGAGCCAGCCGTGCAAGCAGTATTGCAGCAGAGTGCAGAGTTTGACACGAAGAATCTTGATATCTTCGCTTGTTCGAAGACGCTGGAAAACCTCTTGCAATTCATTCGCGGATCCGACAAGTGTTTTCGCTTTATCGTGAGCAGAGTCGGAAACACAATCTTCCTAATTCGCAGGGAGAATTCGCCGACAGAGCTGATATCGGACATTCGTGGATATGGTCACACTTTTCCCGAGGTGTACACCACGTGGGGAAAGTCAGTCGCCGAGTCTGAGTCCCATCAACGAATCGTGACATACAAATTTGGAGGACTGAACTTTCTTGTTCGTTTTGGATCAGATGGATACATCCGCGAGAAGGATATTAGAACGGAACCATTGAAGCCAGATCAAAGTGTGGACGACCTTGCCAGCATCCTCGAAGGCCCTCCACCAAGGAGGATTAGCGAAAGATTTCATATCGAAACGGGAGGTCGTTTAGTACCACAAGACAATGTGATTGACATCAAAACACGCTGGGCTTTCGAATCCAAGGCCCGGAGAACCAGGAAAGAAATTGACATGACAGACATCACGCCCAGGCTCTGGCTTCCCAGGTGCCAACGCTCGTGGTCGCATATCATGAGTACGGAGTTTTCAACGACATACGTATCCAAGATATGAAAGAGCCGATACTGCAGTGGGAGCGTGACAACGAAGGATTGCTTCGTAAATTTGTATGGCTGATGAATGAGATTACCGAATACGCCAAAACATCTCAGACTGCGCTAGAAATTTGTTACTCCGTTGACGGGAACTTGGAGGTCCGGCGCCTGCCGAAGGAAAAGTTTGAAGCGCTTCCTGCGGAGCTCCAGGACAGGTGGATTACGGTTGGGTCGGGTTCCGAAGAGAGAACAAGCGATTTGGGTGAGCGGGAAGAAGATTTCAACGAAGAACAATCTGACAACGAACGACTTGACGATGACAGTAGCTCTAGCAAAGACTATACAGCGTGCTCAGCGGAGGACTGTGGCTACTGCGGTCATTGCACGTATTGAGTGGAGCTCGTGCTATCCTGATAGGCGAAATGTGGATTGATGTCAGAGCGGTTGATTCCCCATCCGCGCAATACCAATCTTTCATTGGCGTCTAGTTGACACTGTGGTTTGACTATGCACGCAGCCTAGCTTTGTTAGCTGGCAACAATTGACTGCCTTTGTCTAGCCATCTCGCATATAGTTAGGTAATAGTTCGCAAGGGGCAATAAGACATCCAGTTTATTCCATTCCATAACCATCAAGAGCGTAGATTCGCCCTCCATAGCCCTACGCTGCACAGGCAGAAGTCGACGCTCGCTGGGCGAGGTTCACCAATCAACTGCGGAAGGCAAAACATTCAATCAGTAAATGCGCCTGAGGTTAATATCAAGAGCCCATTGTAAAGCCCACCGTCCCGCCACGCAGCAACTCTTTCGCGTCTAATTTGATCCAGCCTGCATGTCGTATCTGATTTTGAAAGATGAGGAGCTGCGAACAGCAGCAACGGTGCACAAGCTCTGCCGTTTCTCGAGGGAAAGAGGTTGTCAACCTAGATGAACACGCAATGGAGGTCTCCTATGGACGAGGCAATATGTCCGCAATAACGACAATCCCTGAAGCCACATTGTGTAAGCCTCAATGGCTATGTTGTCACCTAGAGTGATTCGCCGCAGCTGGTGGAATAAAGCCTTGGAATAGAGGACGTTGCGCTACAGGTGTTGTCACGTGATATAGAGGCAGTGCTAGGTGAACTCTCCGCCTCTTCATCACATGGCATTCAGGGGAGATTAGGGAACGATAAGGTCAGAAATATCATGCAAAATAGCTACTTTGTAATCAAAGAGGATAAACTGAGCATAAGTCTTCACACATTCCTAGGCTATCTTCCAACGCGTCCCAGAACTCCAATCAACCTCCTACCCTAGCCACTAATACATCCATCCAGCTACCCAACCTCCAGTAATTTCCTAACGCGCTTCCCAAGGCTTTTCTCAAATTGTTCCACACCGTTTTCTTGGAGGCTTAGCTTACCACCCTTCAGCACATAAACGTGTCGCCGCCTAGACTGCTCTTCTTCAGAATTTACATCGAGCTGGCCATCTCCGTCCTCATTTGACGTCTCCCGCTTGCCTTCAACGACGGTTCGAATGAGATATCGATCGTGCGAAACTAGGAGCAATGCGCCGTTGTAAGACGAAAGTGCCTCGGCCAAGGCTACTACGGTATGGAAATCAAGATGTGTGGTGATTTCGTCTAGAATCAACAGATGAGGCATCCCTCTCAAGATCCTTGCAAGAGCAAGTCGAACCTGTGGAATCACGAAATCGTCAGTCAACGGTCCCTTTCGCCGGAGAGTTGCTTCCCAACAGAGCACATACCAGTTGGCCACCTGATAGCTGTGCCACAGGAACATCTGAGGCTGTTCGACCGACCAGCCCTAATGAACTGAGCAGGCTGCGTGCTCCTCCTTCTAGAAGCTCGCCTTCCGCCTCCCTGAGTATCAATGACAGGGCTGTAGTCCCTGGATCTGACTGAACAGATTCTTTAAGCTCTTCGGCGGCATGTTGAGAGTAGTATCCTAACTTAAGCCTAGGATGGCGAGAGACAGTTCCCTTAGAGACCCCCGTTGACCCTACAAGGCTCCTCAGGAGTGTGGTCTTTCCACAGCCATTCAGTCCCATTATACCCACTCTGTCGCCCATGTGTATAACTAGATCGATACCATTCAAAACCAGTGCATCTCTCCCCTTGTATTTGAACAGTATCGATTCCATGGATATCAGTGGGCCCGGAAATCGCAGGTCTGGAGCATCAGGAATGGCGATGGAAACCCCTTTCTCATCGACTGGCACTTCTATTTCGGCTCTCCGTGATTCATGATAGCCTGGTAGATCGCGGTTCAGTTTAAATCGACCACCAGTCGCACTCACTTGAACACCCATCCTATCATCCACTTTCTTCTGCCGTGACTTTGCCATGCGAAGTTTGTTATCATCTCCTGTCTTCTTGCCCAGTTTCATATTTTCTCTTATAGTTGTCTCCATGTGGGCAATCTGCTTATCTTGTGCTTCTTTCATTCGACCCCAGTAAAGTTTCTGTGCTTCCACATCCTCTTCATATTCCGAAAGATTCCCCTTGAAGTATGTAAGTTTTTGATCCCTCAAAATCACGATTTCCTGGCACACGGTGTTCAGAAAGTCTCGATCGTGCGACACCAGGATTACGATCTTGTTGGAGATTCTCTCACTCTTGGTGAGGTAATTTTCCAACCAGATTACGCCCAGAAGGTCCAGGAAGTTCGTGGGCTCGTCCAGAATCATAATGTCGGCGTGCTGTATGAGAACACCAGCCATTGCACAGCGCATACGCCAGCCTCCTGAGAGTGAGTTGAAGGGTTGCTCGAGAGAGGCTTCTTTGAACCCAAGGCCCAGAAGAACCTTACGAGCTTCCTTTTCGATATCCACGATCCGCATCTATTACTGCATTAGTCCCTCCTTCGATACGCCAGGAAATATGGGCAGTTGGAAATACCGCATCGAATTGAGCTTGGAGGTCATTGAGGAGATCTACCGCAGCCTGGGTTTCTTTCTGGAGCACATCATGTTCGCATTCCTCTTTCTTCTGGTCGAGCCTAGACCTGAAGTTAGACCCGCACGCACGCTCCAGAAGTCGCGCACAACGTACTCAGCTTCAGATTCCGCGACCTTTGCTTCCGCTGCTTTCAGCGCCTTTCGTGCTTCCATCCCTCGGCTACCGCTTCTCAGGCTTGCATTCTTCTGTGCTAGAAAGAGTTGGCGTTTCAATTCGTCGTGTCGAAGCTTTCGGATTGCCTGAACGGTCGCCCACTGGTCGTCCGTCTCTTCGAGGGCGTGGGACAGAACTTTGTTGCCGCCCTGGGTCAACATGATTCCCGACAAAAAGAACTCTCTCCCGACATACCTTTGATCTTTCCTTCCACCTCATTCCTCGACTCATCACTACTCATAACATGTTGCAACACAGTCTTTCCAGAACCCACAGATGGCGACTTGCCATCGATTCTCGACAAACCTGCGGCGCCTGCCAACTTATTGTCTGCCCATTCCGTCTGCTGCAGAAACGATATTTGCAGGCTATCAGGTAACCCAGGGATAAGCTTCTCCGCCATCGCCCTTAAAATCGCTATTCAGATCATATTTCCAAGTTAGTTCAGCAATCAGGCGCCAATCATTACATATAAACCAAGTAGATTCATACTCGATTTGCCCGTTCCATTGCGTCCCACGAGACCATAATGCACACCAGCCTTCAACCGCAAATCGGCACTTGAGAGGATCTCGACTCCCTCGCCCTTAGCTCTCGACTTTCCTCGGGCTTTCGTCTTCACTGCTGTCCCAGATTCCAATGTTCCGGGCTCAGACGCAAGGCGAGATGAAACTGTGATATTCAAACCTTGGATATCAACCTTTTAACAATTGTCAGATACTAAGTTATTACAGGGGTTAAGCCAGCGCCGCGGATGATTTTCAGTGGCACATACGTCTCCAGAACCCCTATCCTCACGTAGGTGGAAGCGCGTTTGCTTGCATGTCGCAATGATAGACGGACTCTGCGTTCTTCTCGATGCCATTTGTTTGGGGATAAATCGTAGTTTTTGGAGTTACGAGGAGTATAGATCTGTCTCTGCCAATATCAATGTTGTTAATTTCTTTCCCAAGGATAAATGGTTATGACTTTCTAAGCCCAAGGTCGTTTGCCTGGAACGGGGAGTATATCTATATGGTTCCTGATCGCTGGCACCACAAGCTCACATTTCTTTTCTGCACCGAATGACGCACCAACACGAGCTTTCTCTTTGAAAATCTTCTTAGCTTTAATGCTGATTGTGTGTCAGTTGTTTCACAATATTCCCTCTATTAATAACCGTCAAAGGAGTCATTTTTGTGTGGTGTGGGGATCATCACCTAATCCTATTTTGGACCCCGACGTTTTTGGAGGCGACTCCTTAGAGCAAGCAGCATCCACACAGATCATGTCACCCTAAGCCCGCGTCCGAAATGTAATCTTCAAAGAACGCCGCTAGCAGGCATGGGATCATATGCAGATATTTTGCGAATTGCGGGGGAATCGTGTTCTCAAAAAACAGGAAATCCACCCTGAATAATACAAACCCCGAACTAGCTTGGTTACTCTAACCTTATTAACCCGGGATGAACTACGGGGGCGAGAAGGCTAGTCGTATACATGAGGGTATTATACACGGGTTCAAAGCATTTGGACGACTGAGTCGATCGAGCTCGCGTTTGCCAACCAAGGCGATCTACAAAAAACATATTCAGACAAACCCCCTCACGGTCGTGAAAGTTCCAAGGCAAAGTGGAGCCATCTTGTACGGTTGTCCGCCAAGACATTGCTCTACTCACCCTTGCTACCATCAGATACCAATATCATATATGCAAGAAATTTTGTGAAGGTGGTACAACTCTGCATAGTTGAAATGCTTTTATGTTGGGTGGGTTTGTTTACTCCACTGCTGTCTGGGGGGTGTTCAAGTATGACTACTTCAGTAGTGAGTGCCTGCATGGGCATAATTTAGTGATTTTCACCCAAAAAAAGGAATACATCCGGTCACTGATTGCACATAATCACACACAAACCAAAATATATATATATGAAAGAAACCGTGGAACGTTAGAAGCTCCACAAAATTGCATGAATACCGAAAATATGCCAAAAGTCTTTACGACATTGACCTCATCGAGCGAGACCCTATGAAATCCCATTCGGCAGGGCTGATGAATACTCCGTGGCCACCATACCATATCTCCCACTAGCTCCTGCCCAAACCAATCTCAGATCCCTCACAGACGCGCTCTTGATCAATCTCGCAACTTGAATATCGTCATCGCTAGGAATGCCGGTCCTATACGAATCGTTGAATCCCCAACTATACGCCTTCCCATCTCGAGTAATGGCAATATTATGCTCGCTTCCAGCCGCGGCAAAGACAGCTTCAACATCTGGGACGGGAGTAGGAGTTTTGAGGATTCTCGGTTTATCGCGGTCATCGCGTAGGATGTCTGATTCCGGCAGGGTGGAGACATCCAGACCCGTGGCGAAGTTGTCGATGCGGCCCCAGACAAGACACTCTCCTTGGTCTGTTACAGCGAGGCCATGAAAGCCGCCACCGTCAATGCAGGCTATATTCCCGCAGCTCTGGAGACCAACGATCTCCCTAGGTCGGGGTACGATTGCCTTAGTCTCCCCAGCGCCGGATGAAATACCAGTCTGCCCGTAATTGTTTAGACCCCAACCATAGACCTTGCCGTCTTTATGAACAGCATAGCAGTGTTCAGATCCGCAGGCAATATCAACGAAGCCCTTGCGACGTGTGACGACTTTGGGGAGTAGGGCCTTTTCTTTATGTTGCTCAATAATTTCCCGTCCTAGTTGGCTATACTCCCCGACTCCCCAGCCAAATATGGTACCGTTAGAGGTAAGTGCAAGAACATGATTTGTTCCAGTTACGAGTTTCGTCACTTTTTCCAGTCCAGGGATGAGTGTCGCCGTGCTTTGGACTTTGACGGTGGGAGAGAACGATTTGCCACCATTGCCCTCCTAACACGTATAATTAGCCTGGCGTGATAAGTTACATCAAGTTCGTAGTTAAGGGCCGCCTACCTTGAAAGTTCCCCAGCCATAAACCAACCCATCTTCTGTAAGGGCAAAAGTCGCGCTATCCGCCGCAGCGACTTGGGTGAAACGCGTCCCAGCCGCAATACCAGAAGTGTCAATTGCAGTCGGTGTACATTCCTTGCGATTGAGGTCCTCCGACTGTTTATCCTCCGACGTCGTATCCCTTCCTAGAGCGCCATTATCGTTCACGCCCCATGTGAGGATCTCGTTATCATGTGTGAGCGCGGCACAATGCATGCCCCCAGTCGCGATCTGAACAACCCCAACAGCTGCGCCCGAAAGCAAGGGATTGAGCGTCGGGCGAGAACACTCCCATTCATCATATTCTGCGCCCATGCCCAGTTCTCCGCAGGAATTCGCACCGAATACATAAACGTCAAGAAGACGCGTCGGGGCATCGTTCTGGATGGTTATTTTCGCCTTTTTGGTTTCCTGTCGCGACGGTTTTAGTTTAACGGGAACGCCATCGCTTGGTTTCTGTCGTTTATCCCCTGCTGGCCTCTGTTGTTCATGCTCGCTTTCGCTGCCGGCTTCATAATCGCGAGGTTTCCTTTTCTTTGAGGTGGTGTCGGCGGCTGTCTTGCTAGCTTTATTTGTTGTGGTAGAGGCTCGAGTTGATGCAGCTGTGGTTCTTTTTCGCGTCGCGGGGCCTTTCGCGGGTAGGCCGCTGCCAGATGACTTTCGAGCCATATCCGAATCAGGAGATGGAAAAGATAAGGTTTGCTTTGGCGCGTAAAAGGAAGAAGAAAGAAGAAATTGCTTGTTGACGGTCAGTTCGAGTTTCTTTTTTCAGCCTTCCCTGCTGCTAGAAGCAGGGATGCTGCCCCTTAGCCTTGGCCGCTAAGCCCTATCAAAGTAGCGCTATTCAGTCCTTAGAATTAGTGCCTATCAGGAGCAGAAACCTGATATCCAAGGCCTAGGGGTCAACCGAGTCTATTGACTCCGAGTCATGCATCTGATGAACATATGTTTCACTTTGTGCCGCGAGCCTAAGTGGAATAAGATGACTCTCCTGCGAGGGATGATATCATTAGCATGCCGATTGGGCTCGAGGGGTCTGAGATGACAATGTTCAAATCATCTCCATTCTCTGTCTGTGTAACCTGGGATGGTAATATCAATGATATCAGCTAGAACTGATATCAACACCTTGCCATTTGTTGTGCTTTCAGAGTCTGTGAAGATTTATTCTATATTATCTAGATAAGTTACACCTTGCAACTGATAATCCATTGCCTAGGCAAAAGCCCGATCTGGAACCACCTATTGGAGTTGCTGAAGAGCTAGAGTATAAGATGGGCAGGATTTTAACAGTTCACAAGGATTATAAGAAGCTTGAATACTGAGCTAGTTGGATTGAATATGATAAAGACCCTGAGTAGTACCCTGCTCCAAACTTCCATAATAATCTATTGATAATCACCCTCGGCAGCTGAGACCACCCGTAAATATAGACTCTGCGACGGATGCTTATCGGGTAGCGGGACCCTGGACCCACAATAATCCGCCAGACGCGAATCGTCCTGCATGGAGATCCCCTTCCATACATATCAAACCAGGGGCAGCAACAGAACAAGTATCATCAGCCAGGCATTTACCCTGGATGTTCACACTCATTCAATCAGCACTCTTCAGTGATTGTGGCAACAAATGTCATTGCACTACATAGAAACAGGGGACCAATGCCTACAGGAGACAGGTAGACTATCTACATGGGATTAATACCAAGAATATAAACCTCAGATCCTCAGTGAGTGCTTTTGTACAGCCAATCTGACTGTGAAGCTCTTAACTTTCCTGTTGCCTACCATATCTTTCTCAGTACTCATGATTCTGCTTTATTTGCATATTAGAGAATCAGATTTCCAACATAATCATTACAGAGAAGAGTACAGCGTAATTCAGTCTTCATTAACTACTAATATGAAGACATGTTCTCCAAAGAGTCTGCCCTGTTATACCTAAGTGCACCTTTCTTTGTATATTTTTTTATTCTTTTTCTTCTCAAACTTCTTTATTTGTGCCTCTGCTCTCCCTATTTGGGTTTAAAGGTCTTCGCTTCGTTCTGCTTTTGTATTTTTAAAAGCTGCTCGGATATATCGAACAATTGTCCTAGGACATCTCTGAAATTTTACTCTACGAATAAGCCCAGAACGTCCGCCTTGATTGGAAATAGTCCGCCACTATACGAACGTTTCCGACGGCGCCGACATTTCGAGCCAGCACGAAGAAGTTATGGAGATCTTGAGTTGAGTTGAAATTAGAAGCGAACGCGTTGAAACCCGCCCTTTGAAATCTCAAAGAGATGCAGATAAGCAGAACTCAACAAACAATAGCAAGGTTCGCCAAGATGAGAGAGGGCCGGCTTGAATGACTGCATGGAAGCTGCATTCCTAGATGGTCACCTTGGCTGGCGCCTTGTCCACCGATGCACGGTGAGCTACAGTTTGGATGGAAATAAATGCCTCCATGAGGATGCGCATGGCAGCAATTGCAGTGTTGAGTATGGTGATAGGCCCTCTTCCATTTTCCAATGGGCGTGGATAGCGCGAGAGGGCAGTCTTTGCTAACCATTTAGCCTTAAGCGAATGAGCAGGCGATTTCGGGGGCGTTATTTGGTTCCTGGCAATATCTGCCCCCACGATCCTCAAATACCCTCTTGGCGCTTGAATAAATGGTATATTCCGAGTATAGTACGCTTTGGAGGAATCATTATCTGCCACAATCAGCGACCATGGCCCATCCCGATGCTGAGCTGCATTTCGCTAGAGCTGAAGAGTAAGGGCTACTAAGTTGTGACTATCATAGATCTCTTAAAAGAAGCAGAGAACTCCAGCCCAGATTCCTAGACCTAGAATCTTTTCCTGTTATTCGGAATATCTTGCCTTTGCTGCGGATATTCTCCACTGGTATGTGTTTCTCTTTACTCCACTTAGTGCGTCCGCTGCAATACTAGTCTGACACAACGAAGAAATGCATGGATCTTCCCGTCATTTCTTGAATAATGTTCATTAATGTCTTGCCGGAATCCTGTCTAGCCATGACTTAGTGAAGCCTGAAATTAAATTAGATTGATTGGGGTCCAAAGGTTTTCCACTATACTGATGGCGGAGTCCTCCAAATTTTCCGAACCTTAAGCTAATTTCAACCTAATGACAACTCAGCATCAAACCCAATTTCTCCGCTTTTTTACCTAGAGCCTAAGACGATTGATCTTTCATCGATCGATATAACACCTGTTAACCGAAGAGGCCGGAATTATCTGTGGGAGGAGATCTTTTGCTGTACCCTCTGCTTCGCCTCGATCTAGCTTGCTCAATAGCTAAGATAGACTCCGTCGTTGTCGTCGTTGTCCGCCCAACTTCACTACATCCCATTTTTGGCAGTGTGCTCTACGGTCAACGAGTGTCCAGCGCGCTGATGGGTAAATATGGAGGGCTAGAGGCATGCACACTAGTCCATTTCCCCGGAAGCGCTAGCACAATCCCTTCCCAGCAATAACCTCCGGCTCAGTGTTGCTAGCCAGGTTAAAAGAACTACCTACTATACTTCACTGGGCAACGGTCCACTTACCAACGGTCCACTCCATCAAACATCGACAAGGAGTGGACCGTTGCCCAGTGAAGCACAGTAGCAGACCTTTTTTCCTTCGCCTGATGGACCATATCAATATAATACAAATGGCACTAGCAACCAGGCATATGTGCTTTGAATTTACTGGGAGGTGCTATTACCAATCCGGCTGCTTAAGCATAGCCTGATGGGACCACAAGCCCAAGCTTCTGGCTATATTATTTGCTGCAGTGTGGATGATATATCAGATCGGGGCGCTGATTGCTGATAGAAACTGGGATATGAAGGATAGTCGTGCTTGGAATTCTTGACATCCCATATTGATGTTGCATCTTTGCAAAAGTACCCTGGACACCTTTGTCTTGCTTCAAGGAAACGAGTTCAATCCAATCCACTTACGTGGTAATCTAGCGTCCCATTAACTCTGAGCAGATTCCGGAAGCCAATATGCAGATCCGACGATGGATATTGCAAGTTCCGCTTTCCGTGTACATTGGAATGGAATGAGATCGAGTTCCGGAGAGATATAAATTGGAGGTCCCTGCCCATAAACCTGCATACTGTTCCTCATCACATCATACTTCTCCTTTTCTACCGTCTCTTTCCACCGTCTGCACGCCAATTCACCAGCAAAAAATGATGCTCCCTACTCTCTCTTCTACCTTGCTCGTTCTTCTCGGCGCGGCAGCCACCAGTCGTGCTGTAAGTCATCGAGGTCCTGATGAGGATGCCACTCGTGCCAGTGTTGGCTAAACCCCAAACCATAATTTCTTGACATGTTGCTAATGGCACTTTATTAGGTCGCTATTGACACCACAAATACCGCTGACTTAGCTGCCCGGGACGGCCCTACTGATCTCCTTGAGGGGTACGAAGTCGTTGGCGAGTTGACCTGGATCGGATCCGTTGAAGAGGGTGGTCCTGAGTACACTTTCACAGGAAACGCCGAGGTAAATTCCCTTACGCGTTGGGTTCGTTGATTCTCAATTTTTGACAAAGGCTTTTAGTCGATCTTGAAAGAAATCCTTGCATTGAATCCCAATTACGCTCCCGCACTCGAAGATCCGCCACCAGCTGAGAACTCGACTAACGTCCTTGCTGAGCGTAGTAAAGTAAGTGATGAAGGAGAAACACTGTTGTTCTCTTATCTTATGAACAGGAATTAACTGAGGTTCTTTCTAGGGGAATATCTATTGCAACTTTGGTGGTAACGGTGAAATTGAGGTGGGGAGGATTGAAAAGGAGGAGAGATACCTCAGGTCTCTTGGAACTTCGAAATGCCACGTTGGAGCTGGTCCAGGAAAGTGTGTCCGCGTTTCATGCAGTTACAATGCTGGAGTCTGGCTCTGCAATGATAACAAGTACGCAGTTTCGCCCAGGTGCACATCTCTTGCCGACTATGTCAGGAATATTATTAACAGATGCCAACGACATTTGTATGCACCATGCTGGTGGAATGAGGGGAAGACATGCACAACTGTTGATGAATGGCGAGTGCGTGGTCAACAGTTTGATTCTGATGGGTATAATGTTATCATTGGAAGCAGCAAGTGCTAGATGGAACAATTGACTGCTGTAAGATAGCCAGTCAAAATTAAGCTGAGCAAAGCAAAGATTTTCTCTATATTCAAACCTAGCACCAGACAGTCTAAGGAAGAATGTTGTATTTGTCGGATACCAGAATGATAGGCTGAGGTTGCATACGGCAGGGAGTGGAGACTTTGGGATGGCAGACAATCTATTGGCCAACACACCTATTTTCAGTGGGATATGTCATAGCTTGGGGTCTTGGCAAAGTCTTGGATGCCTTACATAATCTTACTAGGAGTTTCTCCTGGCAAACCAAAACACCTCTCAACAAAACTTCAACTTACTAATAATTCCCACGAGTAGCGCTGTATGATGTTTGAAATCTAGAAATGTCATTCAAATTGACAGCTTTGGGATAAGCTATGCTTAAACCACCCCCGACTCTCAATATCGATTCACAGCAACGATTGTGGCGACTAAATTGCCCCTAAGATGGTGTTGACGAGAGGTTCGAAAGGCCTAAGTAAAAGCCCCTTAACTTTGACGGTTACCATGCACATATCATAATGTCCTCGCTTTCTCGACTAACACACTCTTAGGTTGCCTACCCGTCGTCCCGTCTGAGTACGGCAGATTCGTCTGCGTCCTCAACGGGAACGATCTCAGCATCGTCTCTACTCAGGGTTACCAAACACCCATCCGAAACATCATTCTTAACGAGCATCTCGCCAGCCGCGTGAGAGTGCTTCGGTGGTCAAAGCCACCCGGAGAGATCTGTATGGTCCCAGATGTCTTCACATCCGATAGCCAGCGCCTCCTCTGCGCCAACGGCAACCATCTCTGCGTGTGGGACGTGTATGACGAGACATGGTCCGCGAACATCGAAACGCCGGACAAGGCTGGATTCGCGCATGTCGATTTCGCTGCAAATCACGATGAAGTCATCGCAATCTCGGAGTTTAATGTACAAGTGACCATCTTCTCGCTTGTTAATGGCGAGCAGCGCGTGATAAAGTCGCCAAAATTAGCGAACGCGAATGGGTATGCGTTTAGGCCTATTACTGGCCATTTTGCGCTGTTGTTGAATGTGGATGCGAATGATACGTTGGCGCTGCATCAGCCGGAGACTTATGAGGTTATTACTACTGTTATTCTGCCTACTGTTGATGCGCAGGGGGTGAAGTGGAGTCCCAACGGTGCTTGGCTTGCAGTCTGGGACTCTGCGAGCGTAGGCACAAAGGTGGTTGTATACACTGCCGACGGACAGCACTATAGAACATACGCGGGGGAAGCTGATGATCCCAACCTTGGTATTAAAACAGTTGAATGGAGTCCTGATTCGCAGATCCTTGCTCTTGGAAAGCACGATGCGACTGTGGAGTTGTTGAGTTGTAATACGGTACGCTCGAGTTACTCCAATCCAGGATACAGAGAAAGATGAAATTGCTGACATTTACTGCAAGTTTACGCTGATAACAACATTGGCGGATCCTATGTCATTCGGATCAATTGGTCGACAGATCTACGCGGAGCAAAGCCCCAGTTCCACTGTTGTTGGCGAATATGTTCTGGCACCCAAATCCGCCGTGTTCCCATACACGTATAATAACGCAAGCTCAACGCGCGCTGTCTCCTCTATCTCGTTTAACCCTACCGGCACCATGGTGGCCATAATAGATCAGGGACTTCCGCATATTGTCTGGTTATGGTCGCGGAAGAACGACACCTTTCAACTAGCCGGCGCCTTAATCCAGAAATCCGCTGTCAAACAGGTTCTCTGGTGTCCAAAGCTGCCGGAGCTGCTGATGACAGTCAGCGACGGCGAGACACCCACTGTGCATCAATGGATATGCGGACGCGTACCACGAATTGCACTTGTGCCGATCCAAGGCGGCGGGGGGAAGTATGCTGCGTCCTGGATAAAAGCAGACGGCAGCCAGAGCGGAATTATCTGGTTCGGGAGCCAGATAGGTTATATGCTTGGCTACGTGGATGGACACGGCGCCGAAACGGAGTTTATACAGATCTCCAACGTGGAGGACGAGTATCCGGCGCTGAGTGCCGAGGAGTTTCCTGCCAGTTAAACAAAAAGAAATGACGATTGAATGCTTGTGACAAGAAACTTTTACACACAACCCTGGGCCCTGGTATTCTTGCCACGCCAAAGGCTTAGGGATATGGTGCTTTAGTAACAGCATGCTCTCAAGCCACATGTACATAATACCTCCGCCGCACCTATTTGGGAGCAAACCAGCCCCCCACGCCCCCGCCGAAGGCAATATTTTCCAGGCCCCACCAGCGCAACAACAAGAGCAACAAAAAGATGATGCATGCCTCCACAGAGGGTCGAACTCTGGACCTCAGGATTGCTCACTAAGTCTTTCTCAGTGTCATACAGCTTGGTATGAGACCTGCGTGATAGCCAACTACACCATAGAGGCTTCATGCTAAGAGGTGTTGGTATCAAGTGCCATACCAGGAGTTATAAGAAACCGAGGAGGAGCGTGAATTCGGATATACGGAATGAACGAGTTCTATTACTTTATGGCAAGGACTCCAAGCACTCTGTATAAGCTGATGGCTTGCGGCCTCTGGTATGTGATGCAATCGATGTGTTTGATATGCATAGAGGACCTTGAGATAGAACTATTGACTTGGTCAAAATGAATTTAAACTCCGTAATGCTTTGCCTATCCATGTACTCTTTTCAAGCAACACGCTCCATTCTTTCCTTTCAAATACGCTTGCTGTCAAACCCAGAGCCGAATAATTCTCCCATTTGACATCGCAAGCAACTTTTCTACTTCGATTTAAAGTTGCCCAGCACGTGCCCTCCCCATTCGCTCATTGACGCTAACCCCAAAGCATCAGAAACGAGGGCTTAGGGTTCAATGGGTCTTAGTCATCCCCCACTCGCAATATTCGCACTTGGGGGCTTTGCCTTCTTCATCTGGGCCAACGCTTTCTCTCTCTCTTCTTCGCTGCTTGTTGAACCGCGTCGACAACCACCCACACATCCATCAAAATGGTCAGTATACATCCACCCCCAACTACGAGTCGCAACATGTTGTTGGAAACGTTTGTCGTTATGCGACGTATCCCCGTTATATGGCTGCGCGAAGACGAGGAAGAACTTGTATTGATGGTTTGATGGCGTTTAGGCACCTGCAGCATCCGCCGGCGGCAAGAAGCAGAAGAAGAAGTGGTCCAAGGGCAAAGGTACGACTGAATCCGCGCTCCCCGTTTAATCCTCCTCGTCCAATACTGTATCCGTCGATCCCCGTATCTGCGCTTTCGGGACATTGGGAAAAAAAGACACAACGAAACATGCGCATCACGAGGGATCATTTTTGGTGGAATAATAGAAGAATTTTCGAACTAACGCACGCTTTTTATCCGCAACCGTATAGTCAAGGACAAGGCCAACCACTCGGTCCTCCTAGACAAGACCACTTCGGAGAAACTCTACAAGGATGTCCAGTCCTACCGTCTCATCACCGTCGCCACCCTCGTCGATCGTCTAAAGATCAACGGTAGCTTGGCCCGGAAAGCTCTGAGTGAGCTGGAGGAGAAGGGACAGATCAAGAAGGTTGTCGGTCACTCGAAGATGGTTATCTACAGTACGTGTTTCCCCGCCCGCGGCGTCTACGGTTCCTAGTGAAATATATATTTGGCTTGGGGTCGATTTGGTTGTGGATGGTCAGACTAACGTATTCTTTTTCCTTTTCTTTCTTCCAGCCCGCGCCGTCACTGCGGAAGAGTAAACCGACTTTTTTCCCTTCCTTCTTTTTCGTGTTTGGGCGAGCGGGTTGTTTCTTCCTTTTTCTATCATGGGAAATGGCTGTTCATCTTTTCTTAACGACAAGAACATCAGCGCAAAAGGGAAATATTGATTATGGGCATGGACGGGGGTTCTTACCTAAAATGGAACATGTGTCAGATTACACAGCATGTGAAGTTTAGCATTACGGAAAGCCAGTTAACGGTTCAAATCAATACTTTTACTTGCCTGAAAAGTGATAGTCTTTGTGTCGTGCGGACAGTGAGAGGGGCTTGTATGGTTGCGGATATATATGGCTCAAAACGCTTCCGAAGGCGGACTCCATAAGAGAAAGATGATGGGCATGTTTATATCTAGTAGCATTATCCAAGATCATGAGTGTAGAGAACAAGACACCGAAAGAAAGGGAAAAAAGTCCCCTACGCAATCCCCAAAAGAGCCCAAACAGTTCAACCCTGCTTCTTCTGCTTCTTCATTTCCTTCTCCCTTTTCTTCTTCTCCTCCCTCTCCCTCCTCTCCTTCAACTTCCTCCTCTTCGGCCTCGCCTTCTCCGCCGACGCACACAACTTCCTCATCTCCACACCCTTTCCCTCCACCCCGGGACTCCCCACAAGCCTCCCGACCTCAAAATACCTATCATGATTCCTAAAAAACCCTTCCCAATGATCAACCTGCTTCTTCACCTTCTCATTCGCCTCTCTCAACTCTTCCTCCCCCCTCACCATCTTCTCTGTCTCCGACATATCCCTTTCCTCCGGATCTTCATCATTGTCTTCGACGGGGATGTGCATTTGCTCGAGACCGCGGATGTCCGGGGTCAAGTCGTCTCTGAAACAGCCTGATACGAAGGCACGTGTGGCGTCGCGGCCGGCGAAGAAGGAGTAGGAGCCACCCGGACCGTAGGTGTGGCGGCTTGCGCTGACGTCGAAGATTGTGCTGTTTACGGCGATGTAGATGGGGAGCGTCTCGGAGGTGCCGTTGTAGAGGGAGAGTTGGTCGGGGGTTAGGAGGATGGGGCCGTGCTGGGGAAAGTGGATTGTGTATGTTTAGCAGGGGGATTCTTCATTGGTGGATGAAGAATAAAGGAAAAAAAGTGGTAGAATTCGAGGCGAGGGGGAAAAGAACGTACGATAAACATCTTCACCATCGGCCACTTTGTAAACCACGGCCTATACCCCCAGAGTATAGAATTATTCGTGACATAATACGACAGCGCAGACGAGGCTAGGAAGAAGAGGAATAACACGCGGAAAATGTCCAGAATACTAATCCATCTACTGGATATTTCATTGTCATCCCCGTCGTTGTCGTCCTGGCGTGCCTGGCTGTGTGAGCTGGGAGTGTCAATGTCGTCGTCGGAAGAGTCGAGCTCTGCGATAATGCGGCCTTGTTCGGGGAATTGGCCGCGCGGGTAGCGATGGCGCAGTGTGTCTTCCATGATTTTTGGCCAGGGGTTTATATTCGTATATAAGAAGTGGTATGGCGGGGAGGTTTGGTGTCTTGTTTTCTGGTCTTTATGTTTCTATCATTGTTGGCTGCAGGTTGATTGATGTTGTTTCTTTTTGTTGGTTTGACACTCGAACAATAATCAATTCGGAACCCACATCACCAAGCAATCAAGATCAGCAACCTATTCTTCAACTTACTTTATTGAGGGGGCACCCATTTGGACACACGGGGTTCGGAAAAGGCCAACTATTGTATATTTATGTATGTCCCGTGCCAAGGAAGCCAGGGCATGCTTATCGATAAGGCAGGGGCATCTCTATGGACAATGCCAATAGCCTGCCCCTTGGTGGCCCGTTTCCTCACCCCTTAGACATATCAATCGGCCAGAGAGCTGTTTGTTGATGTGTGCAAGGAACTGACACAACTTGCTTCTTGGCCTGACGTTACAATTGTGGTGGTTACATACTATGTAGTTAGCTTGCGTTTGCTATTACTGGGGTTCTGGAACATGTCATAGTGTCAGAACTACCTCGCCTGGCTTTGTGGCTCATTCTTGATATATGACACTGTCGGTGGCTTTTGACAGCAAGGATACCAACATTTAGCAAATATCTTTTTCGAAAGAATTCCTCATTTCTCGTCCAGAGTAGCACTCAGGTTATTCGCACAATATTTTCCAAATAATTTGCTTCATCCCGAAAACGCAATGATGCTACACATGGTAAGTGGTCTACATACTACAGCCCTCTCAAAACAAGCACCAAGCCAGTACTGATCTAAGAATGACAGATTGGAATCAGCAAGAGGACTTTTTCCGCTTCACATGTGGGCGGTTTGTCAATGATGAAGCTTCGCAGCTGGCACGGTGCTACATCCGCTTTAACATGAATAAGCTAGCGGACATAGCTGCGAGGGCAACCGGTGCAACTCAGTGTGTGAATATCGAGAAGTGTCACGATAGCCTTTATAACAAGGCATATATCCTCACCATAGATAACGGGAAGGAAGTCATTGGGAAGGTTCTGAACCCGAATTGCTGGAATACCACATTACACGACTGCTAGTGAGGTTGCCACAATTGACTTTGTATGTTGTTGGATGTACAAATGTCATATTATCCGACTAACCTGCTGACTAGTACTGGAATTATACTAGATGCGAACCGTCTTACAAACTCCTGTTCCACAGATATATGCGTGGAGCTCTAGGGTTGATGAAAACAACCCCGTTGGCGCAGAGTACACCATCATGGAAAAGCTATCCGGAGTTCCGCTAGGCGTAGTCTGCGTTTTCCTAAAACCCCAAGATCAGGTTAAAGTGTGCATGCAGGTTGCCAATGTATCAAAAGAAATGATCGTCTGCGGCAAAATTCTCTCAATTCGGGAGTCTCTACTATTCTAGCGATGTTGTCGATGAGTCGCTCAAAACGGGTTCTAGAGACTACCTATGTTGACGAAGACGGGCGGACTGTCAATGATTGCCGTTTTACCGTAGGGCCCGCCGTCGGACGTGAATGGGTTGATGACGGGAGGCGGGAAGTCCATTGTGACAGGGGTCCATGTGAGTTACGTCTTCACAATCAATCTGTATTCCTTCTTTGCTTATCTTTGCTATGCAAAAGGGCGGTCTGTTGTTGAGTATATCGCGACCGGAGCACTCCGGGAACAAGCAGCGGTTGAATCTTTTCAGAACTTTCCGAAACAGCTAGTAATGATATACGGACCGGGTGTATACCACCCGACCACTTCAAAGAAATTCGCAGCCCTTGAATCCTTTACGAAAATTCTTTCGCTTCTATTGCCCCGAATCAACAGCCCTTGACGGAGGCTACCTCTGGCACAACGATCTCCACCACGAAAACGTACTCGTCAATCCAGATAACCCAAGCTCCGTAACTGGCATTATAGATTGGCAATTCTCTCAAATCCTCCCTCTTTTCTCGCACAATCTCGATCCCGAAATTTTTTAGCCTACGACGGCCTGGATGTAGAAGGAGAAGACAGCCTCGAACCCCCTATACTACCTGATACCACCAATCTCCGCGCCGAAGAAAAGGCGATAGTCGTAAAACAATTCTACGACACGTATGACATGGTGGCATGGCGGATGATAATAAAAAGCAAAACTCCTGTTCAATATAGTGCTCTTCAGTTCCGCAGGTCGAAAGCAAGCCATATGCTTCATCTCTACAAATAATGTAGCTGTTATCGGCGAGGCACATTTACGAGCATTAATTCTTGATTTCAGGGATGAATGGATGGCAGCAGACAAAGAGTTATTATCGCCGTCATATTTAGAGGTTTTTCCGCTATAGTTCTCAGAGAATGAGGTCGCGGAAATCGAAGCTGATGTTGAAGCTGCGGATTTGGGAATCAAAATCATGAATACCATCAGAGAACGACTTTGTGCAGATTTGTGGCCTGAGAAGGGTCTGATTGAACCTGAGAACTATGAAGTTGTGATGGCTGGGTTAGGAGGGATGAAGACGGAGCTGATTAGCACAGTTGTGAAGAGTGAAGAGGAGAAGAAAATTTTCGAGAGGTTTTGGCCATTTGACTGTTGGAGAAATGTGTTGTTTTAAAGGTTGTATGTACTAGGGGTTGGCAGCCATTTTGTTGTTTTGAGTGCACAAAAGTAAAAATAAAAATACTAGTAGAAGAAAGGAAGTCACATCACATCACCCCTCATATCATCTGTATATCCCATTTTCAACCTCTCTTCCTCAAATGTTGACAGCAAAAGAAGAAATAGGCTGTAGTTTTTTGTTTCCACGAATCTACATCACAGGATTATGTTATAGAGATCTATTCCCCCCTCTCTCCCTCCCTCCACCACTCTCGGCGACAGTCACGCTTCATTCGCTCTCTCTTGTTCTACAGCATTTTCTTGGCCAGAGGAGGAGGAGGGGGGTATGGGTATGCTCAGCCATTGATATAACGGTGAACTTTTTTCATCGATAAGCGCGAGAGGGGGGTGATAGGCGTGTTAGTTAGACTTACTCCATGAAACTCTCTTCTTCCGCTTGAAGGTGTGGCCGAGTGACAAAAAGAAAAAGAAGACGAAGAAGAAGAAGAAGAAGAAGGCTAGCGATGATAAATAGGAGAAAAGGAGGGAGGGAGGGGGGAAACAAAAAGAGGAGAAACATACTTTGGCGATCCCGGCGTAATGCCGACTTTCATGTCCCCCGGAAATGCATACATATCCAACATATTTTGGGGAGTCTGTTGCTTCTCGAGCTCTTCTCGGGCCTCTGGGTGATGATGCAGACTGATAACCGGCGAGGGCTTGGGGAGATACCACTTCCTCTTCGCACTCTCTTCGCGCGCAAACTTAGAAGAAGAAGGAGAAGGAGAAGAAGATGTAGTGGTAGTAGTAGTAGGAATGCGGGCGCCTACACACGTCTCGATCCACGAGTGGTCTTCGGCCACAGCTTCCACGCACGCTTCCGATCCAGCGAATGGTGACTCTACAGCGACTGGCGCGATTTCGATGGAATCTTCGATGTGGTTGATGGTGTGATAGGGGATTTCCCATACCACGCTGTTGGTAATATCATGGCGTTGCAGCCAGGTGAAGCGCGGTCTCGTGGCTGGCGTACGCGTTTGGGGTTGGGGTTGGGGTTGGGGTTGTTGTGGGTGTAGTAGTGTCGGCCGTCGTACCCGCTGGATCACCCATAGACGCGTTATAGCGGGGAGGTTCCCTGCCAGGTACGCGCGCCGGAGTAGCTGTGTCAGGGGTACGAGGGCGTTGCGGTACGAGCGGCCGACAGGGTAGACTTCGTGGCCGCGCATGCAGATGCCTGTATCGTCGAGGCGGTAGATGCGTCGCGTCACTGTGCTTATTACCAGCGTGCGCAGGTGCGGTGCTGAGTGGAAATTTATGTCCGCCGCGCTGTCTTCTTGGTAGGCTAGATCGGAGATTAGTGCCGGACATAGCCGGTTCAGACGCAGACGTAGATGGTGCAGGTGCGGGAGTAGTGTGCCTAGGACCTCGCACAGGTGGAGGCCTGGGTGGTGCACGACGCTGGGACAGCAGGCGTCAAAGGTGCGCGTGTCGACTTCGAGATTCACGCAGGAAGCCGGGAGGCGTGTGAGGATGGCGGCAATGTCGGAGCGCGGCACCCACGATGGGGACGCGAGACGCGAGAAATCCACGACGAAGGAAAATGTCGTGAGGCGGGTTAGATGGGCGATTACGTGCGGCAGCTCGCGCAGTTGAGACCAGGTGTTTTTCATATCCGAGTTGCCGTACAGAGCGAGGACGTAGTCTGCAAGACCACCACCAACGACGGCGCCAGCGCCTGAAGGCGGTAGATTCGGCGTAGACTCATTCACGCATATTGTCAGCGAACGTACCAAGGAACCACTGCGGGACGCGGGGAAGTTCTTTGTGAAGGCGCGTAGGTTGGAACTGCGGATCACGATGTCGTGGCAGAGAAGCGGGAGGGCGGTGTCGTACCATTCTCGACAGGTGAGGAGGCACGGCAGGAATGAGGAGAGAGGGAGCGGGAGGCGGACTTCCTGGAGGATTTGGAAGAGAATTTCACCTGGGAGAGTGTCTATGGGCGACGACATGGTGGATGGTGTGGGGAGTGTTGGGTCAGATTAGCTCCGAGTGTCATCGATGCAGGAAGAGAGGGGCAGTCAAACAGCTACCCTGCATGCTACTATCCTTGCCCTGAATCGTGCCATCATCAAGGTCCACCCGCCTCAGACATAATCCGTGGGGTTAATTGAATATAATAGTATCACCATTCGAGTTGGATGGATGACAACTCGGAGATAACTTAATATGTAAATGAAAGAGTGGAGCTCTATTCAAAAGCTACAGGCTATTTCTTTTTTTTATTTTGCCGTCAACTTTTAGGAATAGACTTGAAAGTAGATATATAGATGATATTGGTAATGTGGGTTTCTTCACCCTTTTTTTTAATTTTAATTTTTGGCATTCAAACAACAAAATGCTGCTATCCCTAGTTTTAGGTTGCCTGGATGACTACATACAATGCGCATCCATGTGTTTTTGATACTTCATATTGCCGTCCTCTCTCTTCATTGACCTTTTTTTGCTGGCCCTTTAAAACCTCCATCCTCTGCACCATTTTCTTTGTGCATAGTAGACACATCTCCGTAACTACCCTTCGCACATAAAACCTAGCCACGAGTAAAAAAGGAAAACGAACAAACACGACTCATTCCTGCTCCCAATTCCTTGAAAACACCTCGTTCAGCGCGTCCTGGAATATACGGCAGTTCATATCAATCAGGCCCTTTTTGTCCTTTGCGTCTGGGTTTTTGATCACAGACACAAGACATAGATACCTGCATTCGCATTATGACGTCAGCGTCTCATAATTCCCATGCCCACAAAAATTGGTCAATAGCGAAAAGAGGAGAGAAAAAGGAAATTGGGGGGGGGGGGGGGAGGAAACGTACTTATTCATCTCCATAAGATGAATCATACTCTTATCATGCAAAATAACATGACTCTCCGCCTCGGGCATTTGCTCGCCCTTGAGTTTCCGCTGCGGATGGTCCCACGAGTACAACTCGCTCACGTCAACAATGACATCGATGTAATCTGAACACATCTCATAGCACGCCATATCCACGGGCCGTGTGTCCGAGGCAATATAAATCTTGCTCAGCACGTCGAACAGGTAGGTTTTCTCCATGCCGGAGTTATTGGCTAGGATGTTAATGAGGTTCTCGAGCGTGGAAAGCTGTGGGATGAGCTTTTGGATCACTTTGCTAAAGGCTTCGAAGACGGAGTAGTCGTATATAGACGTTAGGTAGTAGTGTACGGGGGCGTTCTCGTAGCCTGCGTCGCTGAGCTCGTCGGAGATACGCTGCACAATGTCCTGAAAGGTGTCGGAGCGGTATTCCTCGGATAGTCCGTCGACTTTGTGGATGAAGACTTCGATGTTGATATTGGGGTAGTATTGCTGGACCATGAGGATCATGCGGTTTAGCCGCGCGACGGACTCGTGGTAGTCATCTTGCGCGTCAATGACCCAGACCAGCGCACCGAGCGTGCTGAAGATTTCTTCCAGGTCGAAGGACGGCTCGAGGTATTCGAGTTGGCCGGGGAAATCCCAGATTTGGAAATCCATGAAGGAGCTTGTAGAGTGTTAGGGGTAACGCAAGTGGGGGAAATGGGGGAAACTTACTGGATTGAATCCTTTTGGATGCGGGTGGTGGATTCGAGGAAGAGGGTTTCTGTCGGAGGCATTTTGTGGAATACTACGCTTGAGATGGATGATTTCCCGCTCCTTTGTATTGAAACTCTCCCGTCAGTTAACTGCTTCCCACCTACACGACCAGACACAAAAACTCACCGACGCAATCCCATCAACAGCAGACGCGGCTTCGTGCTGCGAAACTTGTGCTGAGTAGCCACCTGCGACGGCCCCGCAGCCGTCGCCGCAGCAGCAGACGCAGACGCATTCGCGGAAGGACGCGAGTTGGAGCCCTGCAGGTTTTCCTCGAGGCTTAGCTGTGCTATAGTCTTGAAAATCGGGGGTTGCCCGTGTAAGATGGTGCTGTCAGAATAGACCAGGCGCTCTTGACCTGGCTCAATGGAGGAGCGTTGACGCCGGGGAACGCGGTGGGACATGGTTGGGGGAGGTATGTAGAAGGTGGAGCGAGGGTTGGCTTCGGGTAGCTTGGGGATTGATGAAGAGGGGATATTTCAGAGAAGGAGGAGTGACATATCAGGGATGGTTATTGTATCCTAGTGATGTATGTCCTTGCAGTGATGGTGAGAGGGGTGAGGAAGATTCTGTCTGCTGTGTGCATGCTTGAGAGACAGAAGCGTGGGAGAGAGTGATGGCTTCTGTTTCTGGAACAAGGGACAGGGCAGGCAATGACAAGAGTCATGATAGACACCAAGCAGAGAGGAACATTCCAGCAATAGATCAGGAATAAAGCTCACTGAAAAAAAAGAAAAAGAAGAAGAGTGTGTTTATAACAAGGGGTCTATTATCTTGATCCTTTTTCCCCCGGGGGGAAGCACAATTGAATAAAAAATGTAGTATCAACAACAGTAACAATTGTAAGTCTCTTCAAGCAGGTGATGGGAACAGCAGCAGCAATCACTCGCCCCCCTCTCTATTGCTCTGTGTGTGTGTGTGTGCCTGTGCCTGTCTGTCCCTTTCGCAAAGGAGCGCCGACCCAGATCTGGGATCTCAGGAGCTAGACGGCGCGTCCTCTCTAGGGTGAAAAAAGAAAGAAGGTTTATTGTATCCCCGAGGTATATATAGACTCAAAGGTATAGGATAGGAGGGGGAAGGGAACAAGTGGCGGAGGGGAAGAAAGAAGGAAGCAAAGTAACATATAAGGAAAAAAAGAAACGGGAAGAACGGGAGAAAAGAGCGGTATCTATTTCAAATATTTTAAACTCACCTCCATGATTATTTTTTGTTTTTGATTGACAAGTCGAAAAAATAGAACCAAAAATAATAAAAAGCGCGGCGACTCCAGTGCAGGAATGGCCTTGACCGCTCTCTCTCTCTCTCTCTTCCCCCCTCTCTCTCTAATCTGGGCGCAACTAAATCCCGTAAATCGAGGCTTATTATCTCACGGTGTTGCGTGTGCGGGTGGAACTCTTAATGCTACTATTAAGATGCGATGGATTTGGTAATCCCATCCATCCTTCTAGGCAATTAGCGGAATTGCGAATACTCTTCGTTGGTTGGACGAGAAGGGAAGAGAGAGAGATTATTCAATAGCCTTACCGCATCTAGATCTTCTCAGGTCACCCCCTCTTTTTCCCCAGAGAAGAAATCAAGGAACCAGAAGAAACAACGTGGGAGGTCTGGACCAGATTTGTCAGAGAAGGGGGACGGGAAAGGGCGTACAAGAAAAAATATAGTTCAAAGGAAGGACGGTGGAGAGTGGGAGCCAGGGTTCAGGAAAATGGAGATGGCACAAAGGAATAATGGAAGAGGGAAATAATAAATAAATGGTGACGGACGGGTAATTGGCTACGTTTCTACACAAGCCTTCTTATGCCTTGGGTCACGTCACTGGCTGGCAGTGGCTGTAGAGGAGCTGTCGGAGCTTTTCTGTCTGCAGCATCGAACGGGGGTGGGGGATGTCAAGCTTAGGCTTTCAGGTGAGGGGAGAATTGAGAAGAGGAGAAGAAAGCCAAGATGGGATGAATAATGGTTTGAGATAGAGGCTGGTTGGTGGGCCGTGCGTGGGTGGGGTGGGTTCTAACTTCTGGTTGATCAAGTGATGTTGATGCGTGTGGAGGGGAGCGTCGCGGTTTGTAGGGCATGCGCGTAGCCGCAGCGAGAGGTTGATGCTGGGGGATGTTCAGGGTCCCCTAGCCTCTAGCTGAAGCCTGACTGAAGCCTAGTGGTAGATTACCAGCAAAGCGAATAGCCTCATCGCCTCCCAGGACATGATGGCCTTCAAAACACCACCTCTCCTAACCAATTCTTTCTCCCAAGATCCCCTTCCTCTACTCTGCACTCACTCAATCGCCGTCTTCATACTGTTCTGTCCGCCTGTCCCATTCCCCTCTCTGTCACCAGGACATCCGATTGCCCCCTCCCCCACCTTGAGCCCCGCCTCCTGAACAAACCAGCCCCAAACCAATAACTCTACCCTAGGTCAAGACTAGCAGTTCTCTGCTCTCAAATTATCCAGATATTCCGAGATGACAGCTACACTATTTCTAAGTCAACGTTTAAAAGGCCGAACAGGACTTTACACTATCACAAAGCAACTACAGGATTGTGTCTAGCTTGCTACGTATGCCTTCTTGCCTCCATATGCTATTCAAGTCATATTCTCATAACAACAACCACAGGAACAAGCATCAAGAGAAAGTCACAGCTTATCAGTCTCCTCTATGGGGATGGATTCCACATCTTCAAGCCAGATGTTCCTGCAGACCATAATGAGTACGATATCAAAATTCTCATGAAGCAACATAGATGTTATAGGCCATTTCCAGAGTCATATGAACAGATTGCAGATCAGCAAAGACTAGCAGTTCTTATTTAGATCATACAAAATAGCACTGCTGAGACACTGCAGCCATCTCACCTCAGCACCGCGCAGGAAATTAGTCAGGAAGATAAGGAATTTGTGCTAAAAGCAATGAAGCTTGACCCTCGGGATAGGCGGTCAGCACGACAGCTCTTGGAAGATAGATGGTTTTATCAATCTTGAACCCAACCTCCACCGTGAAGCTCAACCCCAGCACCCAATCACCAACACGCCCCAATCTGCATAAATGTCCGACACCCTTTACCTCGAGAAGACAGCACTATCCTCCTGTCTGACACGGATAAAATTCGGTCATTCCATTTATCTCTTCGCCTTACCCAATACTAATCGAGTCGCAAACCGGTCGTCCTTCAAAGCACTGCGAGGGGACTGCATCTTAACCACCGTCGATCAAAGTCATACGCCAACAAACTAGTCTTTGGTAGGGAAGTGCACGCTCTTTCTGTCTCCATTTTCATCGAAACAGATCCCAGTATAGTGGTCTCGCGGATCATCGCTCGGATATTGAGGATCCCTGTTCATGATTTAGCTCATGCCTAAATAAGATAAGGATAAGCCTGCTCGCTTAGACCTTTGGCACACTTCTTTAGTTCCTGACGGGACCAAGTGTGTAGAAGCCTGAAGGGCCCTCTTGAAGCCCAGACCTTGCTGGAGTGCGACAGACTCAGGTCTGAGCCATTGAGAGGTTGAGTAGCCACTGAGAGTGCTATCTCTTGTCCACCTTTGGTGCTACGGCCGCCAAACTCGTCGTTCCCGTGACACCACCCTCGTAATGCCGCTCCAGCGCAGCAGAGAGGCAGGGGGGTCAATACCAGTTATCAAAGAATACCACTGCCAATGATGTGAGCCTTATGCTGCGCCTCAATGGCTTCATAACTCGGGCTCTTCATGTGGGAGTACGGGTCAAACAATTGCATAGCCAGCTCAACTTTTTATACAGCCACTCTTCTAGAACTCGATTAGTAGGGCTAATTGAAGCGGATATGATTGGGAGGAATGATAGAAGGCAGGCTGAGATTGATTTTGTGCAAGCGCCTAACTAAGCATGACCCAATATTAGGCCATTCAACTGGTATCACCTCGCCGCACTCAGAGGCACACAGATCGTCGGCATTTTAGAATGTGAGTGGGTTTTGTTATCCTCTTAGATTCTGGCACTGGAGAGGTGCTATTTTCATTGTGTAGGCTGCTCGACCGCAGCCAGTCAATTTTACAGTCAAGGAGGAATTGAACAGTCAAAGGGTGAAGCTCCTGGATATCTCATCAAATCACGATAGCGAATGTGCCAGGCTCCAGTTTCTATGCATAGAGAAAAAAGGAACTCCTCTTCAGAATTTCACAATTCTAAACCTTCTCTTATGATGACACAGAATGCTTAAGAGCAGCTGATTCATCTACCCGGTGCTCACACCCCTCTTACTGACCTGGACGTATAGACCAATAACCTCAAATTCAGCTATTCTCCCATGGACAAAGAATTGGGAACATTGAAATCCAAGGGCGCTTGGAATATCCCGCAGCTTTCGAAAGACAACGACAACGAAGTCGATGCTTACGAGGTCAAATGTTCATGGAAGATGAAATCTGTGTATCTTTTCTTGGGACAAGAGAGGGAATGGATTGGAAGGGGGCTTGGATAGAGAGCAGGATACAGAAGGCTCTTTTATTTTATACCATAACTGCAACTAGATTATCGGATAATAAACGTCTGATGTTGTGAATGCTCCCTACTATCCCTGTGTAGTCTTCACCAACCACCGACGTCATCCCGAGCACGACGAGCAGTTTGTTAGCGCAGATTATGTACTTAGTTCGAGGGCAACAACACGCAACAACACCGCTATTTTGTTCTTCCTCCACAAACTACCTCGCTCGTTAACCAATTCACTTCCCTAAGTAACCTACTTGACTTGAAACCACTTTATATCTCCATTTTTCCCTTCCTACCGCCGCTTTCCAGACACTTGTGCTTCTTTCTCTCAACCCCTGCTGCCAATGACGTCGCTGGTGCCCCGAGCGCCCTACTCCAAGGAGGAGCTCGAGAAGCTCTATCCCAAGGGCCTGGAGCTGCAATTGGTTCAAGTGGTGAGTCCTATGATCTTTGCAATTATACCTGTTAGGTGAAATATCGCTGACATCTTCTCTTTTATTCGGTGTTCGGCAGTTCCTACGACATGGTGATTCCCACCTGAGTTCCCAAGCCAACCTTGTGGGTGAAGAAAGCAGCTACTGATGTCAATTCCAACTCAATAGGCGAACGATCTCCAGTTTCTTCACGGTTCCAAAACGTACGTTTCTAGCTGTGAAGTTATCCTGCATCTACACTTTGAGTCTCGTGCTAATTGGACCCGATAGGCTGGCCTGACTCCTTGTACTAGACCCCTCCTCCCGGCTACACACGTTACCCACTTGCTCACTGATATACCCGACCAGACTGGCCATACTGCAATGTCGCAAGGAGCCTCGCTAGCATGGCTGCGACCACAGAGGATCTTTCAAAGTGGGACAGCTTCCAATGGCGGAGGAAGATCGAACAATTCGGATCCCATGACCAGGCAAGGATTGCCGTTGGACCCGAGGCCGAGAGCGATGGAATTTGGTCCGTATTTCCCTGCCCGGCACAGAGCTCTATCTTTACGAGAGTAAGCCCCCCGGGAATATGCCAGCCTGCTTACACTGGATACACAGCACACTGGGCGAATTGACCGACCTGGGCCGCCAGAGCACCTACGCGCTCGGCACACGGTTGCGACGTCTCTACGTCGACCAGTTAGGCTTCATGCCCAAGATCCGATCCGATACGGGTGACATGTACCTGCGCGCCACCCCGATTCCGCGTGCCCTCGAGTCTCTCCAGCAGGCCTTCTGGGGGATGTACCCGTCAAACGCACGGACTGCGGATTTCACTACGCCTACAATTGTCTCGAGGACACCTGCGGAGGAGACATTGTTCCCCAACGAAGGGAATTGTCATCGCTTCAGACAGTTGGCTAGGATGTTTGCTCAAAGAGCTGCCGATACATGTGCGTGCTAACCAATTCTACTCTCAAAGCTACTGCCCTTCTACATCGCTACGAAAACACATTATACTAAACTACTCATGCCACACCTCTAGGGAACGACTCCGAAGAAATGACCTACCTAAACTCCGTCCTAGGCAAATGGATGCCCCCCGGCTCTCCGCGCATAAAAGTCGACTCCCGCCCTCGTCTCTCCGGAATCATGGACACCATCAACGCGACGTTCGTCCACGGCCCGCAAACCCGTCTGCCGTCAGAATTCTACGACCCGAAAGTACGCGAACACTGCGACAAAATAGCTACTAATGAGTGGTTTGCAGGCTACAAGGAGAGCAAGGAGTATCGCAAATTGGGCATTGGCGCGCTGATGGGCGATGTAGTGGATCGCATGGTTAGCGCGGCGGTGGAGGGCGGATGGAGGCCGAAAATCGACGATAGTAGTAGTAGTAGTAGTAGTAGTAGCTCTCGCGAGGGCGATGATGAGGCTGTCAAATTCGCGCTGAGCGGGTGTCATGATACCACCATCGCAGCGATCCTGACCAGTCTAGGCGGGTTTGAGAATGGCAAATGGCCATCCTTCACGTCGAACATTGCCATTGAGCTATTCAGGGTCACGGATAAGAAGAAGTTACAACATGAGAGACAAGCAGGCGATATTCTCGAAGAGTTGAAGGATCCTATCAAAAACAACAGCACAGACAAGACCAGCTCACCATCCTTCTTCTCCTTTCTCACTGACCGCAAAGCCTCCACCACCACGACCAAACCCACTCCCTCCGCAATAGCTCGCACCCCTCTCTCCGCCCTCCCGCCTCTACGCAACCACTACGTCCGCATCCGCTACAATGACGTCCCCGTCCGCATCCCCGGCTGCGCCACTAGCCCTGCCAAACACCTTGACGGCGACGAGACATTTTGCACTCTAGAAGCGTTCAAGGAGATTGTGGATAAGTTCACACCGGCAGATTGGAGGGAGGAGTGTGGGAGGAATACGGAGGGTGGAATGTTTGAGGAGGGGAGGGAGCCGGCGGGGTATTAAGGATAGGAGAGGCTTTTTGTTTTTATAATGGGTAAAGGCGGGGGAATGGGGCGGGAACTGGTGGGTGTAATGATGAGCCGCCGGACCCCCTTCGAGAGTCGTAACTGAGACAAGTAGCCTTGTTGCCTTCTATCATTATTTTGCTCTTCTTTTCCCTAATTGCCAAAGAGAGTAACTTTTCGCTTTGCCAGGCAAAAAGAGAGACGAAAAGAAAACGAAAACCCACCGTCACTAGAATCTCTCTATAGAGCTAACCTAGGATTGAATTAAGAAATAAAGAAAATGAAAAATGGAAAGTTTTCTCGTTCCCTTCCACCCCCACAATAGATGAATAAACACACCAGTGATGTGCTCACTCACACATGCACATACAAATAATAATAGCGCTCTTTCTTTGATATTTCGTTCAGACAGAGGCGGAGCTCCTGAAAGCTAGGCCTTTTTTACTCCTTTTGGAGGATAAAAGAGGGGGGGCCCCTTGTATGTATGTACATACGGTAGAAGGGCGCTGCTACTATGGCTGTTAAGGGGGGGATGAAATGTCTATTTGAGAAATTTGATGATAAAAAGAGAAGGGGATAGTTAGGTAACCTATATAGAGATATATTTACTTGTATGGATATATAATTATTTCATTCCTGAAAAAAAAAAAAAAAAAAAAAAAACAAGAAACTGTGAGTCTTTCGTGTCATCATAAAAAGCACGCCGTCCAGGAGAAAAAAAAGACACAAATGGCGCGGTAAGGGAGGGAGGGGAGGTCTCATCCCCGCCCTCCCCTCCCCTTTCCATCCCCGTTAAACTGACTTTCTCCCCACCGAAACCACAAACGGAACATAAACATGCAACCTCCTATTCACAACGCCGGCCCTCACCTGATCCAAAAACGTCTGAACCTCATCAACCTGCCAACCCATCAACCTAGTCAAAAACGCCAACGCCCACCCTTCACACCCTTGCAAACACTCGAGCTGATAATACTTACCCAGCTCTTTGAGAACCGGGTCCTTCGGCCACGTGCCCACCGGCCTCTTGAATTTCCGCTCTGTGACATCTACGAAGCCCGCGCCGGACATGACGCTACTCTGCGTCTCGCTGATCGTAGTCGATTTCCCCAACTTATCGCCTGCGGCGCGGAAAATGGGGCCCCAGCGTCGGAGCGCATGGTCAGCGTCCGCGGGCAGAGTGTCGTCGTCGCATTCGAACCAGACGGCTGTGTTGTGGACTTCGAGATAGCCGCCTGGTTTCAGAGACGTGTAGCATTGGCGCAGGAATTTTTCCCAGTCTGGGATCGAGCCGTACATGTCGCGGACGTGGATGTAGTCGAATGTCGCGGGCGCGAAGGTCCAAGGGTATTCGGTCGCGTCGTCGATTTGGAAGGTTACGTTGGGAGGGATCCAGGATGGTTGGATGGGCGAGAGGTCGGTGCCGATAATTTGGGCGGTGGGGTGCTCGTCGGCGAAGTCGAGGGCCCAGATACCTTTTTGGGGTGTTAGTTGGGTGTGGGGTTTGATGGGAAAGAGTAGAGGAGAGGAGTTACCTGTGCCTGTTCCTATATCGAGCACTTTCTGTAGGATTGGGTGTTAGTTTTATGTCAACATGGTATCGTGCAGGGATATGTATATGCGCACGGAACACCCCCGCCCCTAGAAAGAGAGCATGATTGACGTAGGTGCCATACCTCTGGGCTATCAAGTGGCGCAAGATACAACTTCCTATCCATAGCCATTGAATACGTATGGTGCGCAAGGTCGAGGGCGTCCTGGGCCTTCTCGTCATTGGGACCCCAATATGCGCCATCTTTGTAGGCATGGTACCGTCTTCCATTTTCCACACGGTGCTTGTGGATGGATGAGCTTATCGAGCTTGTTTCGGATACGCTGTTCACAGTTCGTGGGTTAGCATTAGAAAGAAAAATGAGAAGGAAAAGAAAGAAAAAATGCAAGAGTTGAGAGCGAGGGAACATACACGTCTCTGACACTCGGTTCATAGTCCGAGATTTCATCGTCCACAGCAATTTGTGGTCCCTCGTCTGTAACCTGGGCCATTTTTGTTGTCGAAGTTGAGACCAAGTGGCCTGTGTATGATGGGCCAATTAATTCGGCCGTGGGATAAACGAGGCCTCAAAATGCAGCGACCCCTTTCTGCAGATAACCACGCAGCACAGGGTATAAATCACAAATTATTGGCGTCAAGAATATTGATAATAAGAGAGAAAGGAAGGGAAATCCAGTTGAGGACCAACTGGGGAGTCACCGTGAGTGAGGAAACGTCCGGGGAGCAAGCGGACAAATTGCACCCGCAGTTTCACCGTGCTGATAATGCCTGTATATATGCCAGGGTATATTGCCTGGGGCCGGGCGGACCGTGCACCACAGGGATCCGTCTGCTAGGCACCTGCACGATGTCAGATTCGGTTGGATTGCAACTTGCAAGAAAGAAACAGAATAGCCGCAACGCTATTGTGGAGTGGCTGCAGCGGTTACTAGTTACTAAGTCGCTTCTGTCGTCCATATATCTCCGAAATCCAGCACGTCTGTGCAGCAAATCATGCAGAGGCTACTCCATACCTAGGTAGCTGGTGAATAGGGAGGTAATTGTTGACATGCCTTGGATGCTGGTATAGGTAAAGGGGGAGTTCGGATCAACTTGGGCCCGGCACGCGACGACATGTCTTGTTTTCAACAGCAGCAGCAGCAGCATCTTCATCCAGAAGGCATTATTCTGGGTACGAGGGCATCCCCTAAGTGTTGCCAGGGCTTAAAGTCTATATCCCTCCTTTATTGCCTAGCAGGTAAACGTGGCGCATGCATGTTGTGGGCCTTGCAGCACCTCCAACCATACACGTGTCGCCTTCATGCTTTCTTGACGAGTCCATCGGGGAAAAGAAAGGGGAGCAGCACGGAGGAGAGCAGTTGTCGATTCCCCTTGTTCCCAAGGGACCTTGTGTCTATGCTCATTCAGTCATAGCTACTCTATTTTCCATCTTTGGGGATAAGCTTTATGCAACTGCAAAGCCCAGTGTTGACACACGTGGAGATGTCTATGTCTGCCCCTTCATAAACAGCACGACAACTTGTCAGCATTTACAGACGGGTCTAGGTGCTACTTTTAGAACCACTTCACATCTGCTGTGAGTTTCTAAGGAGCAGAGAGGCTTTTCGGCAAACCAGAGCAGTCTTTGCGCATTAACTATCACCATAAACCACTTTCTCGACTAGATTGCCCCTCGGTTTCCCATCATTTCATACTGTGTGAGCCTCGATCCTTCAAAAACTGCCTATCAATTGGTTCGCCCTAAAGCTGTTCAAGGCCATCTCAGCCATCAAATGAAACCACGAAACAACCAGCAACACAAGCAACAGAAGCAACAAAAGCAGAAAGATCAAAATAATCACAGCAAGTTCAAATCAAAAGCAAACAAAATCAATGGTGCTCAGCGGCTGCCTTTCTCCCTCAGTCCCTTATCCCTCATGTTGAAGATTTTACTTGCATTCAGCAATGGCCTTCTTCTCTTGGTTCTCGTTAGCAACCTTGTTCACGAGTTCCTTGTATCTAAGACCCTCCTCTACCCCTCCGCCATGACGGATAATCCCTTTGATCTTCAAGTACAAGATCAAGTCACGTACCGCCATCTTCGGTAATCTGGTGAAGTCGATAACTGGTAGGCCCGATCCGTCGCAATGCATGTATCTCTAATTTTTAAAGCCATGTCAGTGTCTCGGTTTCTAGGGTTCATTTATTCGTAAAGGTCCCCTACTTACCCCAGATGTCTTGATGCTGCTCTCAATGACCTTGGCAAACTCCATTTTCACTCTCGCGGGAGCTTCTTTGAAGTACTTCACAAGTTCGTCTCGCGTTTCCTCCGCGATCGGATGGGTCTTTCTGGACTTGGGGTACATGCCCTGCTTGATACGTTCCATGTCTTCTTGATCCTTCTTTGCTGAACGCCCAATTCTAGTTCCGCCTGCATTACCCGGAATCTTACCCTTCTTGTTGCTAGTCACGGTGCCGCGCTTCTTTTCGACTTCACCTGCTGCTTTGGTGCCGCTCAGGACCTTAGCTTTGCCCTTGCGGCTCTTTTTGGGGGCGGTTGCAGTCGGATTATTCTCAGTCCACATTTTCCGTTCCACGGTGTCCATACCCTCTGGCTCGCCCAAAGCACTTGATTCGGGGACAGCCTGAGCGACATCGTCCATCCCGTTAGTCATCGTGTGTTTGTCTGCCTCCTCTTGGTCTCCCGGGCCCTCTATTTTTAATCCATCCTCGACGGGGTCACTCCCACCATCAGGCCCTGCGTTGCTGCTGCTAATTCCCAAGGACATATCCGCATCACTTGGTTCGTGGACTTCGTTGGGACGACCATCTTTGGCCTCGATATCCGTGTTGCCATAGTTCTCCACATCTTCTGAGTGAAAGGCGTTCTGAGTAGGATCATCTTCACCGCCAGCTGATGATCTGGTGTTGTTCGTTTCCGACATATCAACATCGCCAGGTTCGTATACGTCCTTGATGGAATCATGTTCGATCTCCACTTCCATGTCGTTACCATTGATGTCCTCAGGGTCGCTCAGGTCGTTGAACTCTGGGAACTCCTGCTCGGCGCCAATTCCGTTCTGGGATGCTCCGTCACTGCCACACATCTGCTCGTGGTTATCTAAACCATCGGACTTTAGACTCTCGGGCATGCGATCATCCTATGTTTCAAGATGTTAGCTATTATCTGTGAAGATGTGGATTAACATACCTCCATCTCGGCAATCTCAGCCACCTTAGCCATATCGGGCAGATGGGCCGAAGAAGTATCCTCAGCGGCATCGGACACGTTTTCTTGCGATGCCGCGCCCCAGACAACGAATTTACTAACTTTATCTCCCATGTTGGCCATGGCGATTCGATAGCGCGCCCGAATTAAGGAGTTTTGCCTGAATTTCGGGTGTTTCGGTGTAGAATGAGCTTATCCGCGGGATATTGGGTTCCAAAACCTCAACTGAGTGAAAGAATGGATTTAGCTTGGGTTAGTCAAGCTCGAATGTAAGTGAGAGAGTTGTGTGATCTCGGGCTGGGAGATAATACGGAAGAGACTTGGATGAGGGTATCTGTGTGTGAGGGGGAGAGGGGGAGAGAGAAGAGAGAGAAGTCGCTTGGGCTTAGATCCTGCTTAAAGATATCAGGAACCGGGCGAAGTACGGTGTGAGATACTCGAGATATCAGCGATGGTGAACGAAGCGAAAGAAGAAAAAGAGGATGAAGGAGGGACGGTAGACGGGAATGAACTATGAGAAGCGCGTGTGGTAAAACGCAGAAGGAGTTCGAGCCGGCCCCCTTTCACGGTGTGAGGTCACCGTTGCCACTGCTTGCAGTATTGGTTGCAGTTGAGAGAACCAGGGAGTGAGTGGAAATGGGCGAGATTGTATAGTTTGCTGCGGGGATTTTCGTCAAAACACCCCTTTTTTTCGAGAATTCACGATGCCGGTCAAAGCTGCTAATGCTTTGAAGTGCTAAAGGTGTGTGTGTGTGTGCGAGCGAAGAAGGTAGGTTCAAGGGGTAAAGGGAAGAAGCTTTCTTAGTAGCTACTCGTTGTTATCTCACTTCTCAAAAAGGAGTAAAGCGATTATGTCCTAGGCCAGGAGCCGGGTTTGAGTAAGTGATAGTTGAGAGGCAGTGGGGAAGTAATTGATCGTTAGTGGGTGTCAAGCTTTGAGCTCTGTAAGTGAGCTGAGAGGGTGACGAACTGCGGAGAGTCGAAAGAGGTCAAAAAGGGGTGTGGTTGCTGTCAAAGTTGGACAGATGAAGGCAGCGGATGGGATCTTATACCCCTTTTCCAGCGTTGTGAGAACCCGAGTCTGTGGGCAACTCTTCGTACGGCTTTGGTGCGAGATGCATATGAGGATGAGGAACAAGGCAAGGACAAGCTCGTTGTCATAAGATTTATCCCCAAGCTAACATAAGGTATATATACGGTGAGAAAAAGAAATGCTATGCCGTGCCTGCCGCCTTACTTTCAAAAACCCATCAAGCATTTCAACCGCTCCACACCTCAGGACCCTTAAGCTCGTACGATGTTGGGACAGGATAATGGATGTTGATCTTTAGTCCTGAATCAGGCGGCGTGTAAGCACCATGGAATACCACCGTTGGGACCTGGCTCGCCGTTTCCACCACCAGTGACGTTGATCTGGGCGCAGGAGATGTAGAACTGCGTCCCGCCTTCTTCGAATGCGCTGTGCAAAGCTGTATGCTCAACGCGCAGCAAATACTCTCCTAATGGGAGAGGGCTTGGGAGTTGGACTTCGACGGTCTCAAGTCCTGTTTACATTGGTGAGCTAATTATCTTGGATAACCAAGCGCTTCACAGGTTGACCGCGCGGGGACGGGGGGGGATAGGACGGAGTTTTTAAGCACACGAGGAATATGATATCAGAGTACCTGCTTACCATCACTTAGTCAAGTCAAGGTAGATCCGAATTCCTGTCCCTGGCCAAAGATCTTGAACCAAACCTCACCAGCTCCATCCCACGAGGCAGCCGACTGTCCTTCTAGCACCTTCGCTAGATAGGACTGGACGTGGACCAGAATGACTGTACTAGAGCGCAGAGTGAAGCCAACCGTCGAGCCACCAGCGACCTCAAGGGTCTCTGTGGCCTCACCGTTCGTGTGCCGCCCTTGTTGCATGGGATATCGTCTGTCTCAACGCTCGTGACGGGTGTGACGGGTGTGTTAGTCTGCCTACTTGCGTACGTATTGCCATTCGCTGGCGATTGCGCCCTCAGCGATCAGGGATAGGAACAGAACATTATGTTATGTGAGTAGCTCCGCAGCCAAAGATTTCTAGATCCAGGCATGGAGTTTTGCACACAGTGTGCGCCAGCGTGAGCAGCAAGAAGCGCAAGACAGTTAGAGTCTTCGTCTTTGCAGGTTGAAATTGTGACCACCGCTTGGGGTAAGTGTCTGAGGATCATATCGGAACCCTATCAATGGCGTAATTCAGTCTGCCACTGACTTGCTTCCCAGAGAAATGATAGATCGAGAGTCTATTATTGCCTGACTTCATCTCCCCCGTAGTATCATCTCAGTTGGCATAAACAGACAACGATCCACTACAAAGAATTACCAGGCTCAGGAAGGACCGCGACGTAGATCTTCCCCACGGGGCCGGCCCGTTAACAGACAATCATGCTCAGCACACAAAACTGACCATCCTCCGGCGACATCCGCCTGAACCAAGTCGATACAAGATGCCCCACAATGTCATGACGCAATGTAGAATGTGAAGTGAAAAACACCGAACTTGGGCTCCCAAGATGCGGGAAACAACTAATTGAACTGCATGATATTTCCTCCCCGGGGAGGGGATGGGTATTGTTTCTTTCCTAGTTTTTTTGGCCCCATTTTGCATTTCCCCGGTTAATACCGAATAACTGCATCCTGCCGTCCCCACGAAGACTTTTCTTTTCAAAGAAAGAAGACACGCTTTCAAGCTTTCAAGCTTAGTTTTTAACGGTGTGGGGAGTGTCTCCATGTTTAACTGCATTAGCCAAGGAGCAGCAGAGCCGTTGGAGACAATTGCCATACAACATACTCCGTATATCTAGTGTGTGTGTGTATCCACTTTTAAATAATAAATGCATGGTTTTGTCCTGAAAATCATCGGCCCGTTAACTTTTAAGTACTACTACCTAAGGCGGGATATCGCGTACGTTCTCCGGCGCGCGGTGGAGTAATAAAGGCGGGGTGGGTTTTCAGGTCCCATATATTTTACTGAGAACAAGAAACTAGCAAATGGAAATGTTGGAAGACAGGGCCGAAGGGTGAGGTTAGTGAGATGGATAATATGGAATCTTTACGCCCATGAAAATATTTAGTGACTCGAAGCATTGCGACGTTCGTCGCTTCTCGAATAACCTCGTATTTTCATCGTCTATTTTTCCAAAAAGAAAAATCTGAAATCCTGATTCGTAATAAAATGAGGCCCGTGCATAATCATTGGATGAGTTTCAAACATAATACAATGGTTATTAAACTGTGTTTCCGATGGTATAAAACCATGAATGCTTCAGAACTGATGTCCCGCGCGCGCAAAGTCGTCCTATCCATTTCATTTTGTCTCAGATGATGAAATGTGCGCAAAAGGGAAATTTCTGGTAAATGAGTGAGAGAGACAATGGGTAAAGGGGAGAGAAACACAATTAGTTTAGCAGTAATTATTGCGATATCCAAAAGTTGTGACCTAAAATGCTGAGTGATGATGTTCGTTTTACTTTTCCTACCCTTGATCTGAAGAGGTATTGAGCTTTTTATCAATCATCCTGTCCATTCAACACACATACAAAGCTATGCATGCATGTATTATTTCCGAAGTTTTGCATGTCATGCATATATAATTTCCCATTCCCTGTTTTAATATTTATCTGTGTGCCCTTGCCCGGGTCCAAGCGTCAGCACATATGCCCGTGCCCTGAAACCCCTTATAAACTACCCCCTATTTTGAAACGATTTAGAGATCGCGTTTTTGCTCATCTGAGAGAAAAGGATGGAAAGCTATGCCATGCATATATCTATAGGGAGTCCCCTCTGAGCATTTGTGAGGTGGTCCTAGTGGTAGGCTTCATGACTATAGAGTATATAGATGGGAATCTCAGAAAAGCTGATAATTGATAGCCGTAAACAAAAGTCAAAAGAAATCCTGGTCGAGTTATTCTATTGAGAATTTCCTGCAAAATACTATCGGCAAAAAAAGAGGCAATGGAGCTTGAGTTTAAAACTTTTTTGTTAATTAATAAATATTTTGGGGTATTTTCATTCCTTCATGCTAAAGAAAACAAGTTTAAAAAAAAGAGGTTATACACCCACAGAGCGCCTGCCAACAACGCTTAAGAGAAATCGAGAGAAAAGAAATAACAAAAAAAAGAAAGGGTATGAACAAATAAAACAAAATCTCGAAAAGCCCACGAACAAACCCACATGGTGCATTTCGCCGTCACTCCTCCCCCGTCCCGTAATTGAATCTGCTGGTAGAGAAGTAATCTCCTTCCCTCCTGACTATTTCTCCTATGCATTTTTCCCTCCTTTTCGGCTCGACGTAAAAGAAAACATAAATAGGTATTCACCTTCGTCACCGCTCCCTCGTATGGACCAGTGGCAGCTTCGGTATCGACGAATGGTATGTGTGCATATTATGCTGACTCTGCTTGTCGTGCTTAAGAATCAACTCTGACGTACTATCGCTTCCGCTTCCGTTTCTGACCCTACGATCGGAGTCGTGGGTAGAATTATGTCCTCCGTGCTCCAGGTCTAGATCGTGCGCTTGATGATTTCTCGGTGACATCTTTGCCTCCACGACCGTCGTGAGTAAAATGTCCGAAGACTCGAGTAACTCCTCGTCATCGAGGTGCGTGGTGGACCGCTTGGTGTTTTGCTTGGCCATGGTTTCTTGAGCACCGCCGTGCGCAGAGACGTAGTAGTTCCCTGAGTAGCCGGGGGCGTAGTATCCGGGCCGGTCACCAGTGATGCGAGTGGTCTGGCCGGTCCTAGCTGAGATGAGGCTGCGAAGCACAGGAATACAGGCCACGATGATGCCAACATTTGCTTCACCATGCGTGATGCAGAACTCTATCGAGTACGTCCAGTCGCCGGTGTCGATGAGCAGAAGGCGGTCTCGGTAGGTAACGTAAATTTTAAGCGCACTAAGGGCAGTAACACTGTAGGGAAAAAAGGTAATCGTGTTAGAAAAATGCGATGTTGAAAATGCGCCCAAGTCCTCTTTTTTTCCCTCTCCTTCTATTTCCCCCTTGGGGGGTAGAATAAAACAAAAGATTTCCCTCAAACTTACCATAAACTCGATGCAAACGTCGAGACAATCAAAATTTTCGACCGCAGATTGGTATTCAGCAACTCTCGCATGATGAAGAATGGAATTGGAAAGACCAGAAGATCTGTGAGCAAATTCGCGCAGTTCACGAAGAGAAGCAGTTCTCCCTGCGCGTCTCTTCCCAAGCAGCGCAAGTTACCAAAAGTCCGTTCCGATGATGTGTTGCCTGTGGCGGGTGGGCAGACAAAGATCCATACCACCATGGGGACGATACAAGCAGCAGCATTGAACATGAAGGTGACCTGGAGTAAGCGGCGGATTGGAGTAATGACCTTGCTGACTTTCAGAAGGATGATGATGATAGAGGCTTTGGCAAGCGGAAGAATCGGGATGCTGAGGAGGTTTTGAGAAAGAAGAACCTGCAATTTTTGAGGTACTCAAATTAGTTCCGATGTATGTGGTGCAAGTAGGGCCTGGTTATCGAGATATATGGAGTCACTAACAGCATACTGGCGTTTGAAATCTGGGTTTGTCAATTCATCTGCGGTGTAGGCTATTTCCCAGACATGGTATCCCATATTGATCATTTCGATGCCTGCATTGCAGCAAAGGTTAGTATATCTGATTACAACAGGCACAGGACAGAAATTAAAACACATACTCATTACAGACGGAGCTATGAAGGCAAATGAGAGAATCTACCACACAAAGGGCATATTAGAATCTGATTCCCAGGGGTAAATCTCCTTGCACATGGCAGGCAATGGAAATTTGCAGTGGTTATTTACCAACGCAACAACTAACAGCCAGTCATCTGGAGTTTGAGAAACCATCAGTCAGTACCATGTTCTAAAATTGCAATAGAAGTGAAAAAGTGAAGTAAATAGAAAAGCATAGACATACCCCATCCAAGTCTGATTCTCTTTTTCCATCGCGCAACCAGACGCAAGCCTACAAAGACGCCGGCAACAGCTGGAAGGCCGCAGACCAGTGCGTAGGCGAACCTTTGCCGGTGAGCACCCATAATGAAGAATGATCAAAAAAGATCTCTTCTCTTATTCTAGTCTTCGGTCCTGGAAGGCAAGGAACGCTGGTTTATCTGATTAAGAACATATGTAATTAGCACCAACTGTGAAGACCTTGAATAGAAAGAAAGGAAATGAAACCCGGGCTTGGGCAAGGGATATTAGGACCCATGCCCTGATTATCTAGATTACAAGCCTGATCACAGATATGCAGGCAATCAGCGGGTGATGTCTGCGGGGAAGACAGAAACTCAGTGGTTGACCCGTCCCAGCTCCTCTCATTCGACGAGGTGGATGTGCTCCCCACTCAGGGCATTCAACACTCCGTAATGGAAACCTAGACTCCGTATTCTCCCCCCACACACACACACACACAAAAATACTAAAGCGACAGCCCGGGCCTCGGCAGAGCAGGGGTTACTCGTTTTCCCCCAGTAGTATGCTCTCGAGCTCGGTAGCGTGCAGGAGCTAACCAGCAGCCACTACATCAAGCTTAGCACTAAGAAGATAAGTTCTTGGGCTCGCCGCTCGCTTCGAAGGATGGCGTCTTGAAGGTGTGTGAGAGTCGATGAGCGGTTCGTTCCTGGAGTTGAGTTCGCGAGAGAATCCCCTCTCAATAATGCAACAGAACGCTGAAGGTGCGAGTTAGTTTGAAACGATATAGTAGATTCCTTTTGCTCTATCCGGAGTATAGGTGTCCTCGCGAGGCATTGACGGCAGTCTCAACATCACGGACAGCCCCTATCCAATCCGTGATCTAAAGTTATTCCTTGGGATGTGCGTGCAGCTTGGTGCAGAGACAACAACCTCACGAGCCACCCCACAGAATTATCAAGCATTTTTCGGTGAATTTTGATCTCTTTTTTTTCTTTCCTTTTTTCTTTTTTTCCCTTGGGGATAGTCGCCGACTGGGTTGTTTTGTGCGACTGCACAGCACACAGTTTAGCGTCCTTTTTCTGCCGCGGAAAGGAGCTCGTGTTATTGGCTCATGAGGTCTCTCCAGAATATCCACCGCCCAGATATGGCCAATTGGCAGTGGCGGAAGCGTGCAGAAAAGCCCTGCTAAAATGGACGAAGGTCCTCCGTTATTACGAGTATTTTATGCACGAGATTAGCGACTTGCACCGTGGCAGACATTAGTCGACTCCATTAACGTGAGGATCTCCAGATATAAAACTGCCACTATTATTCTAGTTGGTTCAAGGTTGGCTCAAAAGGGCTCCTGTTATGTTCTTGGTTTCCTCCCGGGGCCCCTCCCCCGCAACAGAACATTGGAAACTCAAAGACGGGAGACTCGTGTTAAACTTCCCTTTTTCATCAGGGATTCTACGGGCCATGGCCAGGGGGCCTCCAGGACGACCATTTGTTTGGCGATGATGGTGCATGGGGCAAGAAAATGCTAACTCAAGCCTCAAGATGAGAAAACGCCACAAGGAAATAGTGAGCGTGTTAGTGCCGCTTTGCATTTGTGAAATCTCTGACGATTTTAGTCTTGACTACGCTTCGCTCAGCCTCCAGATCATGATTCAACGAAAAAAGAATCACGATGAAACCTTGTTGTTGCGACGATATCGGATAATGGGTTTGCCGAGGACTTGCTGGCAGCCAGTTGTCACTTTGTCCTCCCCTTGTCAGTCTTTCACCCTCACCACAGGTATCAATACGATTCTCGCAAAAGACATCACAGAATGCATACCCTGAGTCCCTGACCGCTGCAAACTGGCCTGTGCCTCGATTCCCTGAAATGGCCACATGGAATTTCTAACATGCTTACGGGCTGGGGCCCACATACCCCTTGCACATTTTATGTTGCAGGGATAAGCTGAAATAACGGTCTGATGTCTGGTTTTTGTCCACGCTAAAGAAACGCCCACTCGTCATTGGTCAATAACTTCGAATGGCAAGAAACTATGATATGCATAATGGCTTGTTTAGGCCCAACTCTAATTGTTGTGCTCACTACTCAGTACTCAGTGCTCATGAAAAGATTTGAAAGACCCCTGGGCAGTGGGCGAGTCAGTGATATACTCCTTCTTTCGCCATAAACAATGAATGGGTCGACGGTGGGCAGGTGACACTCGACTCGATGTTGCAACTTGTAACTTACAGGCCTACCTATCCTTTCCTCATATGCGCTAAAAATGCCACATGGCAATCCAGTCGCCAACAATAATCTCCTTTGCAAGCTCCTATTCGCTAGAACTCTTTATCCATTAGTCAATTTTCACGCAGCAAGAGTGGAGCATGGCTTTTTTTCCAAGCGATCTCGAATAATCCAGCCACTAGACTTTTCTGCTGATCCACGCCCACGAAGGAACGATATGCTTCAGCCTTGAGAAACTGAATTCCACTCCAATTCGGGCGAAGATATCCAGATTTGCTGAATGCCGAAGCCAAAATACTTCTTTTCCGGTTCTCAGTGGAATCACTCGCCAGCCCAGGGGCGAAATAGTGGCATGGCGTTTCCAACGCTACATTCACGGATAACGGACGGTTCGAGGATGACGAGGGCGCCTCATCGCGCCTTTTTGGCTTGAACCACCTACATAATTCATCCAGCATACTCCGTACATCTCTCGGTTTAATAGTAACGCAAGTGGATTTCTTGCAGGCGCACCGTCTTGACTCGGGTGAGGATATGCCGGGGCTGCCTCATGCTGCTTGGAAAAGGAAAAGAAAAAAAACCTCGACGGGATGCGCCGCAGTGGGCCTTCCAGGACCAGGAAGAACGATGCGGAGTGACCCGTACCAAATTAAACCTAGCGCCATACCTCTCCCCTCCATTACTTCTTGATTATTGTTAATCCGGTGCGAAAAATATCCCTGGTGGGTCACGGTCCACCCGAGAGTCCGCTGCAGATGAATCGCCCAACCCTGCCATGATTACCCACCCATTTGATGCAGGGGTCCAGCTCTTGAGAATCACAGTATTACGCTACGCCTCCGTATTTTTCGACAAAAATGTGGGGACCATGGGTCCTGACTCCACTCATATTCATGCTCCATTCCTCTGCACGTGAGACGGTCAGAGAGGGGAGAATGCAAACTGCTGGAACAGGAAAGCTTCAGAGGTTTGCGCTGATCACTACCGTTAAAGGGGTAGATAGCCTTGACCAGAGAAGTCCATGCATAATCATGGTCTTGGAAAATCCATGAAACAGAACGATGCCTGTCTTGCATATCTCCATTCCCAACCACACCGCTAAACCATTCTATGATTTTCCGAAGCGACCAACCAGTGCACAACAACGCGGAGTTGCCTTCCTTTCAAGGCGCGAGCAAATATTCTCTAGATCGGCTTGATCTAGGTTTTAAGCGCTCCCGCTCTGGGTTATTTTCATGTTAACCATTCTGTCCACAATAAAATGAATTCTTCTGCCTCCAAAAGCCAGGCACGGGTTGATTCTACTCCCATCAACTCACATTGACCAGGTTATTCCCTGCTGCGAGCATGCCCGGATACCATAGCTTCAGCCTCATTGTCAACTGAGAGCTCGCAAAAGTCCCACCCCTGTTGAACGGACCAGCAAGGTAATCGAGGCTACCGCTAAAAATCTCCGTTTTATGGGCGACGAGCTCCTGATTCGTGATCATGTAGCCGTAGCGAGACGTATGCTGCTTCATGTGTGTAATGATTCAGCTGGGAGAGAGCCTGACGATATTCTCATTACGGGTAACCAGAAGGGGTTTATTTCGCATCGCTGTAGCCCATTTTCCTTGATGGCTTAACCTCCCTCCAAGGTTCAGGCTAGATCCACCCTCAGCTGCCAAAATCCAGGTACGCGGTATCAGGGATAGGTCATCGATGGCTCGGGCCCCTTCCCCAGCATGATTATGACGTAAACGAGTGGAGGGATGAGGATAGGTGATGATTTAGTTGAGTTGCTAGAGAACCAGTGAAGTGACAGTTTCCCCCTATAATGCTACGAATGACAAGAGTCTCTCGATATCAGTGTGAATGATTCACTGAAGGGGGTAGAGAACTAGCTCTATCTTCCAGGAGACAAAACAAACACTAGAACAATGCCGTGCTTTTGTGGTGTATTACCACATAGCTCCTCTTGCCAACCATATTTTGGCTGGCATTGAGCGCTAAGGGATCCTGATGCTAGATTACATAGGAATTGATAGTAACTTTGTATCTATTGAGGTTTTGAGATGGGCAGGATAGAAGTGCCTTTTTGTGGAGCCACGCGCTTAACTTGAGCGCAACAGTAATTACACGCATCTGAATCCTCCTGCACACTGTAGGGTATCTTCAATTATGAGCATTGCAGCCTCATAATAAAACAATTTACAAGCACATCATGAAGCAGTTGAATAAAGACTTCTAGATCCTTCAAAGTTTCCATTTCCCACATCCACTATCCAGACATTCAACGCTCCCATGAAACCTAAACTTTAGGAATCATTTTTGCCTCTCTGTGGGGTGTATTTCCATCAGGTTCAAGCTTCCTGCTTGTTGAATCATCCGATTTTTTTTATCCTTCCTGGTCAAAGTGCATGTGTTCCTATGAGTCTTTGCACATGTTGCACAATACAGCTCCTATAACCTAGTCATGGAACTCAATATCAACTTGAAGGATGTGATATTCTACAAGGAACTTCACTCCTCTGAGCACTCTATGATCTTCCATGTATCAATAGGAAACCATCATTTGGCATTTCCCATGTGTTTCTTCCTTCCCAACACCCTCCCCCTTTTCTAACCCGCTCACAAAAGTTTCCACACACAGTATCGCCCAAAGGGCCGCCTCTATTACGGCAACGGCTCATATATCGAGCCCAGTTGCTACAAGGCCGAGGTTTCTGCATACAAACGCCTTCAGGAGAGGGGCTTGGGTGAAAAGGACTTCGTCCCACGCTTTTACGGGTACATAGAGAATCTCGACCCGGAACTCTAGCGCCCGCATCTCGACATGTTTCTGCAAGACAAGCATCTGCCCAACGCAACCGTGCTAGAATACGTTCCCGGGATGAAAAAACTACACCTTGACACATACACGAAGGAGAGAGGGGGCGTTGTGGGCAGAAGCCGTGGAAGCTATAACAGGCGCTTTGGTTATGCACGGCGATCTGAAACCGAGGAATAGGGTGGTCGTCCCTGCTGCCGGTGGTGATGGAGAATCCGAGAAGGACCGGGTCTTGTTGATAGATTTTGATAGAGCGCAGGTGTTCGACGAGGCGAGCATCACGGAGGAGCAGAGGGAGTGGCTAGTGGAGGATAATTATATCGCGAGGCAAATGGCTAGGGATGTTGTGAGTTCTTTTTTCCTTCTTCCAGCCAAAGTGACATATTGGCCATGTTTACCATGAAATAAAAGCCTCTCATCTTTACTAAAACAGATTTGTCTAGGAGCTCGATGTCCGCGAGGGTCGATTAAAACATTCTTACCTAGCTTTCGCCACGTAAGGGCATATTTCCGGGCGCGGCGAAGACAAGGCCCTCATATCGCAATTCTTATTTCATCCAGGCAGCGAGGTTCAAAGCAAGCGTTGGACAGGAATAAAAGTCCGCTTTTTATGTTTTTTTTATGTTTTTTTTTCCCCTTGCAAATGAGCTTCCAAAAAATCTTAACCCTTGATACTTTTGTATGCAATCAAATTATGTTTCTTGGGGAGCAAGGGATAATATGATTTATAAAGGATTGAACTGCTCAAAGTCTAATACATGCAGCCAAAAATGCTCTCTCTCGCTCGCTCTCTCTCTCTCTCTATATATCTATAAGGGAAAACAAGCCTGCCACGCTCGCTACACTCACTATGTGTGGCACGCTCCCTGCGGTCGCTCGGCTTGATGTCTTTATATACAAGGAGAATATGGTCACTTTGAATTGAAAATGCACAGCACGTGATTCATTATGTAACTTTCAGCTTCCCCCATCAAAATATTCAATTCCAATTCTATATTGATCCCCCCAAGCCGATCGAACAATCCCTTGATAAGCTAGCTGCAAATGGAGCTACATGGTAGGTGAGATACTTTTCCCTGAATTGAGCTAGCTCAGCCTAGCTAACATTCAATTCCATAGAATTCCCCCTACTAAGCCGATCGAACGATTTCTCGATAATGTTCAATTCTATAGAATATGATATACAGTCCAGCCTGACTAGGGGGATTCAGGTGAGCTGCTTCTAACCCATTCATTCCCTCGGCCCTAGCTAAGATTCATTGCTATAGAATTCCCTGTACAAAGCCTACACCCTGATTCGCTGATTCCCAGTTGACTAGTTGAGCTACTTCCACCCCATTCGTTCGAATATATAGGCTCCTAGGCTAGGGGGAATTCGTGGGGGATTGGGCGAGGAAGAGCTCAGTATACAGTTTGGTAGGGGGATTTGCGGGGGAATTGGGTGAGGGATATAGAATAGGCATTAGAATCCCCTATCTAGCTACCTGCCAATTTACTAGATAAACCGGTTCAATTCCCTAAATAAATTAAGGGTGTATACAGGCTTTTATATATATAGGGAAAACATAGAAATGAATGTTAGCTAAGTAGGCCTAGGGAATGAATGGATTAGAAGCAAGATCACCCAGTTGGAATCCTACAGAAGTGAATGCTAGCTAGGCTGAGCAGCTCAATACAAGGGAAGTAGCTCACTTACCAAGCAGCTCAATTTGCATGAAGCAGCTCACCTATCATAGGAGGCTCCCCCAGAGCCCCAGCTCTATTCACAGCCAGCTTATCAAGGAATTTCCCAATCGGGGTGAGGTCTTAATACAGTGGATTCTATAAAATCGAATGTCAGCTAGGCTGAGCAATTTAGTTCAGGGCAAGCAGCTCATCTACCAAGCAGCTCAATTCACAGCCAGCTTATCAGGGGATTGTTTGATCGGCTTGGGGGCTCGATACGGGGGAATTCTATAAAATTGAACGTTAGCTAGAGCTGAGCAACTCAATTCGAGAGCAGCTCACTATCAACCAGCTTATCAAGGAAATGCTCAAAGCAGCTCGATTTGAATTAAACTCTTAGGTATATATATAGCTTCATCATGCAATTATTAAGATAGTAGCAACATTTTAGTTACCAAACACCCTACAATTATTCAGTGTGTAGGAATCTTTGAGGGAAAAGAAGGCACGACGCTGTAGAGACCCTTGATTGTTATTTTATATATATTTGTAAAGATAAAGAAAATAAAAAGGTTCAAGGGCAAGTTGCACGCTTATAATTTTAATACAGACTTCCCCAGAAGGAGAAGGAAGAAGAAGAACACATACACACACCAACACCGTATCCAAAAAAAACCAACTACTCCAGGGGTTTCTGGCCCCAGCTCTATCTATCTATCTATCTATCTATCTATCTATATCCCCTCTCTATCCCGAACCCCACACACGACGAGGAGAACCATCCCACTTCGCAGCCTTATTCCCACCCTTCCCATTCCCATTCCCGTCCCCTCCCTTCTTCTCCTTACTCCACTTCCCCTTTCCCCCGCCCTTTTCTTTCTTCCCCTTTTTCTTCCCCTCACCACCACCACCACCTTGTTTCGCCGCCTCCGCCGCAGAAAGCGCTTCCTGATCCTTCTCCTCTTGCTCCCATTGAATCAACTTAAACAGCTCCATCAGGACAGGTAAATTCGCCTCCGCGACCAGGGCGTCGCGTACGTTTAATCTCATTAGGTCGAAAGATAGTACGACGGGGACGTTGGCTACGTACGATGCTAGATCACGGCGGTCGTAAGAAAGAGTAGGAGTAGTATCAGTAGAAGTAGCAGTAGTAGTAGAAGTGGTTGTAGTCGTAGTGTCGACATCGTCGGAGCCAGGAATGTCGGGCTCAACGTCATATGTTCTATGTTCCGACATAGTAGGTTTCGTAGAAGACGACGATGATGGTGACGCCGAGCGCGAGCGTGACCCCGATCTCGACTCAGGTCTATTCGACCCTAACCCCAAATCCGGCAGTGTCTGATACCTCTGACTAAAATGCGTCAGCACCACATTCTTCGCCTGCATAGCCTGTGCGACGCCCAATGCCTCGCTGACGGTACAGTGTCGCTTCGCGATCGCGTCGCCACGCATATCGTCTTCAAAGGTAGCTTCGTGGATGAGCACGGTAGAACCCTGGCCGATGCGCGCAAAGGATACCGAGGGCCGACAGTCGCCAGAGTAGGAGATTTTGAAGCCATTAGGGAACACAAAGGATGTGGCTTTTGCGCCCTGGCAGTGAGAGACGGGCACGGTGAGTAGGTCCGACAGGCCCGTGGCGGATTTTAGGAGTGGCGTGAGCGTGCAGTCAGGGTTGGTGAATGAGAGGCGCGTTTTCACCGGGTGGTGGCCCTTGCCCGGGTCAACGACGGGTGCGTAATCTGCGTCCAGGTGGTGGTAGTCGAAGGAGCAGATGATATTGCGCTCGTCGTCTGTGGTAGAAAGCGCTTCGAGAGGGATGACCTTGTCGAAGCCAAAGTTATCGACGGAGGCGTATTCGCGTAGCCAGGTTATCATGTGGTAGGCGGAGACGACAAAGAGGCGCTTCTCGCTGAGCATTTGAGCGAGATCGGGTTGGGGGTCGGTGGGTGAGCGTGGAGGTGGAGGAGAGGTGCCGCCGTAGACGACGTCACGCCAGGCGCGGATAACAGAGACAGTACCTAGATGGTGATCGGCGTGCAAGTGACTGATCCAAATAACCTTCAAGTCTCGCAGCACTTCTTTCAACTCTGACGGCGAGAACGTTCGCTGAAGCTGGCCGAGCGTGTTTTCGCCACAGTCAAACAGATAGTTGCCATGCCCGGGGATCCTCAACAGCGTGGCAGAGACATTGCGATACTTGGACGGGAGCGAAGAGCCCGTTCCAAGCGTGATGATCTCCGCATTTCCGCAGGATAGATCCTGTCGTAGCGTAGCGAGTTTCTCCTGGAACTCTTCTGACTCGATCCACTGGTCGCGTCGTTGAATTGTCCTCTGCATGCTTCTATTGGTAACATTGGCAACATTCAACTCCTTCAGCACGGCACTGATCTCCAGAGGCTCCTTTGCGCTAGACATATTCAACCCAAACTGAGGTGAGATATCAATAATCATGCCTGGTTTCGCAGGCTCAAACACAGACGTAGTCTTCTCGCCAGTCACCTTAATAGATTCAGCATCGGGATCCAAATAACAACTTTGCGGTAGCGTAGTATTATCATGCACGGGGACAGAATACCGATCACCATCCGCAGACGATAACCTTGCCGTCGCCGTCGCCGCACTCGTCATGGCGAGATAATTCGGCGAGTAATCCTTGGACGACACGACATGTCTCACCTTATCCATTCTCTGCGTAAACTCACAGATACGAGGGTGCGATCCCACTCCCGGGCCAAGAATCCATATAAACGCATCGAGACGACTCATTAATTCCACGACCGACCATTCGGGCCTATTAAGCAGCTCCTCCACATATTCTGCCGTGGGTAGATCGATGATCGCAAAACCTCTACCCTTGCGCGTCGCTCCAAGAACCATGTCCGAAGTAACCGTCTTGCCATCCATAGCCAGCACACTCTGTCCGAGAGTCAGCTTGTGGAATTTGGGACCCGGCTCGACGCCCAACTCCTTTGCCCGCTTGGGGTCGAATTTCCCGCGTAGATCATGATGCAGGACGATATACGACATGGCAACCGGCGACGGCTTCGTTGGGGGCAGCGAATTGATCAGCGCACCGGGCCAGGGTTTACGAACAAGCACTCTGATTTCGGGGACTGGTTCACTTCCGCCCGGTTTCGGCCCCGTATAGGGCTCAATCTTATGAGTTTCCGGGTTTCGCACGAAGAGGGCGGCGGGTATGGGGACGTCGTTAATGGACATTTCGATAAGCGCATCCATGCGCCAGTCGGAATTGAACATTTCAGCAATCACGCCCTGGCGAACAATATGGTCCTTTGTCCGCTGGTCCAACGCGCTTTCAGGGCTGCTGCCGCTACTGCCGCTCCCCCCCATAACCACATCGACCCGTTCCTCAAACTCATCATGGCTGCGCTTTCTCGGACTCCCAGGTCTCGAGCAACCAAGAGGCGGCGGTGAACTACTCTCACTTTGCGCAGGCGAAATCGGCAACGTCCATACTTTAATCTGGCTATCCGCCCATGACGGATCAATCTCTAGCTCCCCCTCCTCCTTCTTCTTCCCCTCTCCTCCCTGCTGCCTTTGTTGCCGCTGCCTCTCCTCCGAGCCATCAAACTCACTAACATAAACCGGCATCCCCTTTCGAAAAATAAACCTCCTCGCCGTGGCCACCGTATGCGCAATATTCGGCGCACCATAAAGACACAGGGCCCCTTCCTCACCCACCTTGGGCACAGGCGCCGCCTTCTTCCCTCCATCCAACTTCTCCAAAGCGTCTTGAATCCTATCTTCCAAGATCCCCTTATCCTCTGCTGGGCCCTTCTCTAACAATTTCTTCTCCATATTCGCAATTTTCTCCCTCCGCACGATTTCCAGCGTCGAAGCCGCAAACGCCGTAGATTCCGCGAGCGTTAACATCATCCCCAATAGTCCGCCCGTATTCGCCCACGACGTCACTCCCGTGAGGAAGATATCTGAGATATGCGTGGGCCGTATGCCCTGCTGCGCGCACGCGCGCTGCGTGCCTTCTGCCACATGGCCGAAAATATATCGCTTCTGGTCAAAGTGCAGCAGCAGCGTTGTGCCCGGCGTGTCGGCCGTGGGGGTGGTGATGAATTGGAAGTATGCTTTCATGTTTTGGGTGAGGTACGGGTAGGCTGTGGGTAGCGTGGGCGGGTGTAAGTGTGTGGCGGTCTTGTCGCAGGCTACCAGGATGTTTAGGTGTTTTTGAGAAGGGAGGATGGTGGACGGGCGGAAGACGTGTTGGTTTTCTATCGAGGTGTGATTTGCGAGGGAGGGGCTGGAGGAGAAGGTTCTTGTTAGTGGGCGGTAGGTGGATTTTGTAGCTGCGAGGGCACGCGCGGTGGTGCTGGTAGTCAGGAATCGAGCAGTGCTAAAGGAGAGATTGCACAGCAATCTCTGTGGATAATAGTGAGTCACCCTGCTTCTGCTGTTGTGGAAAGATAGAAGCGAAGTTCTGAGAAGCGGCTTCGTCAGATGCCCTCTGCCATCTGCGCGTAAGGATGCCAACTTGGCTGCGGTTGCCTCCGTTTCCAGGAGGGGTGTCGTAATAAACAAGATCACAAATTAAACATGTTATATGCTAGGTATGCTTCCGGCTGCGTCAGAATGGGCTGAAGATGACTGGCAGTGTGACTCGGAGGTGAGAGAGTCTTTGGGGAGACAAATAATGTTTTCTCCGAAATTTCTTTTTGGACGCCGCTATCAGCCAATCTGATAAAAAGGCTTGGCATGTATCATCAGAATACATACGGAGTACAGCAATTAACAGAACGGACAACAATATAATTTTCAACTTTGATTCTATGGTCGTTACTAAATACCTACTTAATGTAGCTGCTAAATAAAAGGTAATAAATGTCCACAAATGAAAAAGAGGCGGGACAAAATGGATCTGTTGTCCAAAAAAAAAAAAGTTATCCCATTCCAGTGATGTTGGATGTCAAAGCCTCAAATCTCAAATAAAGATTCAAAGGCTTGGTGGAATCTGTGTTCGCTCAAAACGATGTAAGCGAAGCCTTGAAAGACCGCAAAAAAACAAAGCCATATCCCCTTCCCATTCCGAAACGCCAATGCAGCTGCTCACTGCAACACTCACTCGATTCCATGAAATTTTGGAGTGGTAAAAATAGAAATAAACAAAAGAACATGAACGCTCAGCTAATGCAGGTTAAAAAGGGAGTGAAAAATAAGAATGACGGATATAGATCCAAGTATCCGAAACGCCGGAGATCCCATAGCGTAGGTTGTAGCCGGTGTTGGTTATGGGGAAGGGTATGATAGAAGCACAGCGATTAATTGCCCTCCAAATGAGACGTAACTAGACCAACGCGGTGGTATGCCCCTTCTAAGCTAGCACATAACCGCTCGAACCGTAGCATCGTCGAAGCACTGACACTGGACGTATCCTCTTGTGACTCGGATTCAGAAGACTCGCCTACAACAAGGTCTATCCTGGCGAAAACTTTTTCGGGTTCAAGGCCACCAAACAAGTCTTCAGCAGGTTCACTCGTCGAAGGAGGGTGGTCGAAGTAGAGAGCAAATGAGGGATCCGATTCGTCAATTTCCATGTCTAGACAGGGGTTGGCGTTCTCTGATGGTGCCTCTGGCTCGTCGACAGGAGGACGCTCGATAGTTGGCACCTGATCCTTAGGCTCATCTGGAGACAACAGTCCCACTGAATTTGAAGCCTTGCCAGAAAGAACAGCAGAATCAATACTGGGACCCTCGGGAACGTCCAAAACAGCAAACACAGGCATGTTGAAGTTAACGTCGATTCCGGAATTCCAACCTGGCGCATTCACATCCATATTGGCAAGAGGGTGAGCCGGCTCGGGAATCATGGCCATGCCAACCTGCTGGTTCTGCATCTGGACATCCTGGGGCATGTGGCTCGGATTGGGATCTTTAAGGGCGGTGGGCTGCGTGTTCGCCTGGATTTGGCTCGGTTGTTCGGTCTTAGGGGGGAGGGTAGCGCTGCTCACGCTGAAGTCGTTGAGAAACGAAGCAAAGTTTGGGGAGGAGAGAAGCATTCGTGTCAGCTCCGTCAGACGAGTATTCTCTTCCAACAGCGCGCGGTTTTGTACGCGGAGCTCATTTGCTTCGTTGGTCTTAGAAGCAACCTCCGTTTCCAGTTGTCCAATATATTCTAATTTAAGCCGTTAGTCAATCAAATCTACGGCCTTGAATAAAATATGAAGAAAAAGCCTACCCTTCCGCCTGGATCTAAACGCGCGAGCAGACACTTTGTTGCGTAGCTGACGACGCTCCTTGCTGCTCAACTTCTTTCCTTCTTCACTCGCAAGTAGTCGTTCGTCCTCATCCATATCGTCGTCATCCTTTCTGGGTTTTGTCATTTGGGGAAGTGGCTTTTGTGAGCCAGAGCCATCCTCGGAGGCAGAGACACTGTTCTGGCGCATTTGTTGGAGGATCCGGGAAATTCGCTCTTCAACAGCAGGGTCCTTGGGCTTGGTCGGTGGCTTGGCTCCCGGTCGTACCTGGTTATTATTCTCTTGTGGCTGCTGCGGTAGCTGCTGCTGCTGTTGTTGCTGTTGTTGCTGTTGGAACTGCTGAATCTGTTGCTGCTGTCGGCGCAGAATCTCTTGCTGTCGTTGTTGCTGTGCAGCTTTGGCCATGGCAGCCTGTTGTTGATGCATTCCCGGGTATACCCGTCGCATTTGGTTGGGCTGTGCCGATGGCGACATCTCCTCCCCACCTAGAGCATTTGGATCGATGAACTGCGCCTTGGGGGTAGCCTGAGGAAGCGGGTAAAGCGGGAATGGCTGCATGCCGCCATCGAGGTCCACATCCATATCCGCATTGTTGAGAGTGAAGTTGGGCAACGGCGTCGAGGCAAAATCGAAGGTGGCATTGCTCTGACTCTTCGGCCTAAAGGCATCAGGTACGAATGAGGTTGAATGTCCGAGCCCTAATCCCGTTGGGTCATTCCACTGGTTCATAGCAAGCGTATTCGCCAAACCGCCTGGTGGTAGACCGGTCTGCTGCTTGTATGAGTCGTATTCATGGCTTGGAGCAGAGAACATGAGCTGAGACGACTGGCTACTCGAGCCAAAGGCGTTACTCGACGATGGAGTGGTACCCGGTGGAGTGGAAGCAGCGCTGTGGTTCGATGACTGTTGGCTCACGGACATTTTGGCTCGCGAGGAAGCGGGAGAGAGGGATGGGGATGGATAGATAGGCTGGTCATAATTGATGAATGAATCGATGTCGTTTGGGTCGAAGCATGATGTGAGGTGAGCCATGGGCGAAAGCGTTGTTGACGCCCGGATCTCTTCTGTTGTAGCCATGGCACTGTGTACGTCGTCACCACACTTGAAGGGAGTATTGAATTTAATTTATTTCAACGAATATCGACGACGAAAGGGATAATAATATATTCTTCGAGTATTGTAGTCGAGGAAATGATGGGTGCGGTGAGCTGTACAGTTGGTGGTAGAGTCGGTTATCGATAGGTCTATTGTTGGGGTGGGATTGAGAAAAGTCGTCGATTGAAAAGAAGATCAAAAGGTCATGAATTAAAACAGGCTAGAAACAGTTAAAAACAGATAACGACGATAGCGAGAAACGATAGAATGGTGGGTTTGAAGGATGATGAAATGGGAGAGTTATCAACGAGCGGCGTGTGTGTGTGTGGTGGTGATGGATGGATGGATGGGCGAGGATAAGAGAGTCGACAGACAATCGGGGGGGGTGCCAAGCCCAGCTCCTTAGTCATGCTGGGGCCACGCGTCCTCAGTTGCGACATGAAATCAAGGCAGCACCATTACGGGCGTATTGGCATTTCCAGCAGCATTTCTGATTCGCCAGTTTATCTATTTTCGGCGGGTTCCAACCAATAATTAACCGTATCCACCTCGCAAGCGATGTAAAAGTCAAAACAATAGTTACCCTCCTTAGTGTCCATTCTTAGCAGCACCAGCATGCCAAGCCATTGCTACATCTTGACGGACAACATGTATCAGGTTCATTACTGTATCTATCCAGCATGGTTTTTGTATTGACGCAGTCTTATGCTATCGTCCACGTGAAACTACACTTACTCGTCTTCAATGCTGTTCACTGAACGCCTTGAAAACCTCATCCCCTTCTTCTCCACTAGCAAATCAGTGAAATCAGGGAAATGTCTCGATCGGGAAATTGCGGTGGGTACTACCCGAAGCGGTTAGCGTTAAGGCTGAGGCTCGGGGGCTGTGCAAGCCTTACCTAATGCCCGCCTTGCCCGATACGGCTCTTGGTCCTTGGTATCCCTGCCCTTCACATCCGGTCTTTTCTCCTCTCCGTCACCGATGGTGCTGTGTTTCTTTTCCGGTCTTGTTGAAGTTTGATGTGAACCTTGCGACGGACCTCCGTTGGATTCGGATAGGCTGGATCCCTTTCAAAACATGGACACTGCACAGTGAGAAATACCAATAGCAATAAAATGCTATTAATGAATGCCTATATGCACGTTGCTTCACCGCAACGCCCGTTTCCATCCTTTTCCCATGGCTGTGCTCACTCATTGATTCCTCAATGGCTGTTCGTGAAAGCCACCTAAATAAACACCGAAACATTATCGCAGGCTGTGCTCAAAACTGTCAGTTATTTGCTGACCCGGCGCCCGTTCATACATATATATCTACGGAGCTCCTCGCTCTGGAAAGGCTGCGTCACTCATCCGATCATGCATGTGCTGGCTAGGCTGGATCTTCCATCCACGTACCAGTAATTATAGCAGAGAGGGACGGAGATCTTTGCTTCAAAATCCGCCGATATCACCATGCCCAATCTGTACCATAATGCCTTTGACAAACGCAGTCCGTCTTGCATAGCTTTACCCGGCTGTATGCCTGGACAACCAAATCCACCGAAACTCCGCTTGAAACCTAGAGATGTGGAGGATCTTCCAGTTTCATCAATGCCATCCGCTGTGGCGACTTTATGATACAGTTATGCCCATCAGTCAGTATTATTATTGCTCGATGTTCCGACGGTTTCAACGTTCCCAAAGTCGTGGCTAGACCATGTCTCTCCATAGACCACGCACAGTCCACCAAATCCCTCACTCACTCAGATTACTCCATATATGATCCATAACTTCAAAGTGAAGAACAAATCTTTTCAAAACCCGCACTGCGGTATTTCATTTTGAAGTTTGTGTGAATATCAGCAATCCAACTGGCTCCACGATCTACATTAGGTATGTTGTCGCATCTATTATTAGAAAAAGTCCCTCCCCTTTCTATGTGGCCCTGTGTATGATAGAGAGCCCAGCTCGTGGAATAATAACTAATAATGAATAGAGAATAATTTCGCTGATACGTGCGTATCAATCACGCCGGCTGACTGATGAATGTCCCATAACAAGCTTCCCTAAACGAATCACAGTGGCATAATAGGTAAGTAGGGGAAAAGCACGAAGTCATCGGTCCTCCAATAAAACCCATGCTCACTCCTCAACATTTAATTCACCCATATGTGCGAAAAGTAAAAAAACCGTTGGGCAGCCAGCGAAATAATATGTAGCGAGTCAGCTTCTTCACTAAGCGGTTAAACATGAAGATCTGTCAGCGGCTGATCGCTTACGTCGCTTACATCGCATAGATGAGCATTTCATATAACTTCCCTCCACCCCACCCTTCTTCCTCCGTTGATGCGACGGTATACATATATAGACCATTATTAGTATCCGGGCCCCGCTCAACCGAGCGGCAAGGAAGGTTAGCACATGTTTCGTTACCGAATACCTATTATTAGCCCAGATGAATTTCAGACCGAATAACTATCATTGATTTTTGCGAGGATGTGGATGCGAAGCCAAATAGCTCATGTAAAGCTCAGCTCATTCCCAAACCACCCCACGCCATTAGGTGTATCGGGATGATATATGTAGCCTATCATTGCTACAAATCGAGCCTCTAGACAGTGGGACACACAAAAGTCACACCCACGCTTACAACGACATTCAATCCACGGGGAAAGCTGCAGGCTGAAAAGAAATAGGAGGCCTCGTAGACAATGCAGAATATGAAATTTATATTAGAAATAAATCCCTAGGGAGACCCCCCCCCCCCCCCCCCCCCCAAATGGGGGTGAAAGATTTAGAAGACCAGACAAAACACCAAGAGCCCTGTCGAAAGCCCCTTTCGAAGCGCTAGTCAGTTATCATGAATGGTATGGAGAGGATTAATGGCATAAGAAGGAAGCCCCTTAAAACGATGCTGCGACATTATCGCACTCTCCCAGGGGGGGGGTTCTGGTTTGGCCTCATTTGCAACAATGTCTACTATGTATTAAACTTATGTTTGTAGCTAGATCCGTCAGCCGCCGATCGCTTACGTCGCTTACATCTCATAGATGATACAACCAACCTCGATCCGGTTGCGAGGGTATATATATAGGGCGTTATTATCTGGGGGACCCCCCGCTAAACCGGGCACGTAGTAAGGTCAGGCCGTGGTAAGTGCTAATTTAGCCCAGAACATCAAGATGTAATCTATGTAGATCATGATTGATGGTTATATTATATAGATGTAGTCTTCTTCCAATTCCTAGCGGGGTTAATAAATCCCCTTTAGTCATTTTGCCCAGTATGCAACATGAGCCTAAGAAAAAGAAACGAATAAAGTAGGGCAGGGGATGGGAAATCAATCCCCCCTATCTTATTAGGTTTCTAAATTTGGTCTCAAGACAAGGGGCAGCCTGAGCGTGTGTAAAAGAAAAGTGGGCAAGTGACAGCGAAATAATGCTATTTCCAGTACTCTGTAGAAGCATAACTACCTGCAATCCATCCTAAAAAAAATTCTATGCTGCATCGCAAGCCCTGATCTCCTCTCCCCCTTTCACATGCGGCCGCTTTGCAAAACAATGCCTGATATATCATTTTTCCAAATCGCTTCTAAAAACTCAAGTATTAATTTGAGGCCTTGAAATATTAGTACGCTCCAATGATGTTTTATCTCCAATCGCTATGTTCTTAAGAGTACTAACAGTGTCAAAGCATCTCGCACGAACGACCCCATCTCAAAGGGCGTGGCAGCACCTGCACCGTCATCATCATCATCATCATCATCATCATCATTCTCAATCAGCATAGTGAGCAATCTTCTAAGAGCGAGAGTCCGTTATTTCCCCCTGCTACCCGGTGCCTCCACGGCTTTCTCCTCCGGATCCGGTATACGTGCCCGAATGTTGATATCAAATCTATTATTGGATCCAGGAGGTCCCACTTCTCGGCGGCGCCTATTGTGCGGATGTCTAGCCTGATCAACATTCTGACTCTTGACCGCCATTCTGCAGCGTGTCTGAGTCGGTAATTCATTCCTATCGGAGAAAATAATGTTGATTCAACGTGTTATCACAACCGGGTGGTGGATGTGGTATCGACAAGGCCTCTGGTGATGAAATACGGTTGCTTGGGCTAACGTGATTAGCTTTATTAGGTTATTTCTTCTAGGTTCTCGTAGATTTATTGCTGCGTTTGGGAGGTTCATCGGCAACACCAAGGGGTTGAGATAATGGATCACTGAAACGTTCTCTTCCATGTATCTGTGGTGCATCAACAACAGTGCTTATAAAGGGATTTTACTGGTACTCTGCCTCTTGTTGCAGGCGTTGTTAGTTTCTTTGATTTAATATCTATTGATGGGAAATTATTAATGCAACTCCTATTCTTATATACATCATTTGTATAGGAATGTGTAGTAGAATTTAGATGCTGGATTGAGTTTCCCTACATCGGCTTCCTAAAACACAGACAATGAGATTGTGAACAAACAGTTAAGGGATTGATGTTTTGAGCAGGCATACCAAAGACCATTGGAGTTCCTCAACTGCGGTTTCTTCCCCCATCAAATGAAATTTATCTCTCTCTGTGATCAGGTGCTTGTCATAGGTACTTGCTGCCGAAAAATCGATCCAAACAACCCGCTCAGGGTCGTCCTTGACAACAAGGATGTTGTCGGACCATGAGGAACCATGCTCTACAAGCGCTTCGTGTATCTTGCGGATGCCCATGAGACAATTATCCATCCGAGCTTTTGTATAGTTGTGCCGTTGAAACATCTCAAGATTTGGAATGTACTCCAGGAATATGGCACTGGGTGGGTATTCATCGTTGATAAAGTCGTCTAGGCCAGGGTGGCATGGCTTTGGATCGAACTTGTCCATGGTGCCAAAGAATTTAGGGACGATTCCTTTCTCGCATACTCCTTGCTCCTTCAAACGACGATAGGCAGTCGACTCGATGACGTGCATGTCTAGCTCTCGATCCTGTCGCTCGTTGTGTTTTGGTGGGCCTCGTCCGTGATGCTGTCACTTTATAATTAGTCGCATACCGGCTGTAGCAGATAGTAATTAATGGCCCTGCAGTTCAGAGAGGGCCATCACTTACCACTTTCATGACACATCGTTGTCCACGAACAACAACAAGAAATACCGGTGAGATTATTGAGGCAGAAAGCATGTCCTCAAAGACAATTTCAGCCGGTCTGACATCCTCTAGTTCCATTGCGTCTCTCTTCTATCCACTTGTCTTGTATTGGCTTCAATTTCAATGTCAGTGTGGACCTGGGCTGCCTCGACGATAACGGGAATAATGTAGGGTCCTTGATACGACGGGTTTGTGGGAGAGCATATGTAGCATCCTAGCAACCATATCTCTATGGTAGATGGTAGAGTTACCATAAATAGTAGTAAACCTACCATGCATCATCCACCGTTACCACAACCAACAAATTCCGGTATAAGTACATGTACAAGAGTGACCGGTTACTTTGCTTTCAAACAAAATTCGATGATGCATTTGAAGATGTCCCTCGTCCCTCTTTATGACCACTGTACCAGGCACTTGGGAGCTACTCTATTTTAGCTTCAAGTACGTAGATTCAGATCCCTCACAGAACCAGGCCAACTAATACAGCTCCAATTTGCTGGGCTCATCTGTCCAATATGTGTTGCTTTACCATTGTTTTCTAGAATCGGTTTCAGGGTTCCTTGGGGCTGGATTCCTGCAAGTTTGGTCAATCCTCTGTACCCAACGGGTGCCATTGGTTTCAAGCTCGTCAAGCGAGTATGTCCTGTACAATTCCCATTCTCCATAAAGCTAGCACCGATGAGGAGACCATCCGGGTGTAGAAAGACTCTGGTGGTAGAAGTCTGGAACACAGCCTTGTTGGCTGTCACCAGCAGGGCAAGAAAAAGAAAAATAAAGGAACTGCTCGACACTGAACAAGGAATCTCCCCTCGATGGGGGATTGAAAACCGTGAAAACCGAATCAAAAGATCGCTGCTCCCCTGTAAATCTCTGATGGAAGAAGCGATTGAGGCGCCAGCGGTTAATTTGATGGCCGAAGCGGTTTCCCAAAAATAATTATATTTATGCTGCCAAGGTGAGTTCTCCTGTTCGTCTTGGGTGGCGCATATAAACGGTTTTAAGTTATTCGCCCCGCAGCTATCTGTACACGGAGAGGAGTATGTATATTCAATCATCTGGGCATGCTCAGGACAACAGACAGAAATAACCTCCAAGCAACACCATCTCTCGAGCCAATGGAAAAAGAGAGTAAGTCAAAAGAAACGGAAAGTATGTACACACATGTGGCACGCAACATACTTATGGTCTCAATCTCCTTGCTTTCAAATACTCGTAGTCCGGCATCGCAGCCCTGACCCACTTCTCCAAATTCATGGCCATATCGTCCCCGAACTCAGTTTGCCATTTCTTTGCTTCTTCGTCAATATCAATGCTTGTAGAGAGTTTGTCTTTAACAACCCCTGACGAAGCGTGAAGGGTGGACAGCATCCTCTTCATGTCAGCGCGCATGTGCTCCAGCGTTTCCGAACTCGTTGGGTCCCATGAAAACTTCAGCTTCGAAGTATCAAGCCCTACCATCTTGGCAAATTTCAACACCACGGCTGGTTGGGCGATGACATCATCAGCGTCAAGGATGATTGGGAACTCGGCGTCTAGTTGAGCACTAGAGGTCCCATCCGGATACTTCTGGAGATGGTCGATGTAGAACTCATACAAGGATCGAGACCAGTGGAGGGTCATATCGGCCGTGAGTGTGTCGGGGTGGGCTACCGCCGCGCCTTCCTTCTCCGCCATATCCCGAACAGCGCGGTAGAGCGACGGGTACGCGAGCGCAGGATGTCGAATTAGGAAGGTAGGTGACCACGTCTTGAGGAATTCGTCGGGTAAGATAGTGGGGTTGAGTGCCGACTGGTGCTCCCCTTGTGGGGTCTTAACAACCCACGGCGTCTCCTGACTAGTATTCTCGCCATGGACAAAGTTTGTTTCCTTCACAGGCTCTACTAGTAAAGGAGTGTGTTCTTTAACAAATACAAGTTTTCCCCGGGCCTCGCTCGCATTGACATAGTTGTTCAGCGCGTCAAAGCCCTTCTGATATGCTTCCCTGGCCTGGCTTCTCTCATCTTGGGTCCATTCGCCAATCGCCTTACCCGATAGTTCAAGCCGTGTCCTCAACATCATAGCTTGAAAGAAGAAATAGCCTGCATGGGAGCCATCATAATCTTCGGCTGGGAGGACATTCTGATCGTCCAGGTTAAGGATGCGCACGAGCAGATTAGACGCGGAGCGCGGGTAGGTCAGCAAATAAAACCTGCGGGGCGCATCGGAACCCATGGTGATATACACGGGGCACGTGGGCTAGACTGAAGAAGGGCCGGCTATGAGGCGTAGGGTATGGTGATTTTGTTGGATTGCGCAATTTGCTTCAAGAATGAGGCAATACCGCCTTATATATGCCATATCGCGGGGATAGTGGATATCCACTAGCTGCTAATGGCGTGGTAAGGGAACCAGAGCTGTGGGGAACTTGTCATATTGCAGTAGTGTTGTTGATGATAAATTAACATAGCTGAAAATCACAGCAAGGATCCTCATAACAGTGTCCGCTGATCGCAGGGAGTCTAGACCGAGTACAGCGCTCAGTGTCCGGCTGTTGATGATTCACCCGATCGGAGACGGCGACGTCGGGGTGAACAATTGCTCCACGCAGCCCCGGATGCATCAATGCATCATATGCGCTAATGATGACCAACCAGTTAGTTCGCACCAGATCTGTAATATGCTAAATCGAGAAGTCGAAATACTCCTAGTCTAAAAGGGCTGCAGTCACTGTGCCGTAACAATAACTGTTGCACTTTTGTAAAAGTACTCTGGTGTCGAGATGATTGATGAGCCAAGTTCAACATCCAACCCTCATCACGTGTTATTCAACTGATAGATGGCTCGGATATACCTTCTATCCGACCAACCGGCATTCATGCTGTCAGGATGAACCCTTGCTGCAGTTCAATATTAGTATTCAATACTAATCTTATTCCACACAAACCGCGCCTTTGAGAGGCGGGCCCGGAGGTGTGCACTGTTGCAGTATTATTGCTCCGAATTCGCTTCAAGTTTGTCGTTTTAAAGGGGCGCAATTGGTCTTGTCTATGCGTGTAATATATCTCAGTCCACTGGGCTGCTGTCACTTAAACCCTGCAAACCCCACATGTGGAGGGAGGGAACCATCCGAGTAATCCCTATCACACCAAAGCAAGGACTCCGTGAAGCTTGCTCTCGCTCCCGGTATCAGACAAACTCCGTGCCGCGAAGTCGGAGTTGTGTTGCGGCCGAAACGCCGCCGCAGTGAACGGAGACTTTCACCAATGTGGCAGAGAATTGCTTATTTTCCTTGTGTTCAAAAGGGCAACATGCATACTACGTGATCCCTTGCCATGAACATCCTTGAAGCTTTTTTGATGGGCGAGGATGAGGTGAAAGACAGACAATTCTCGGTTATCGTTGGGCAACAACAGTGCTTCTGTGCATCATGTTGCAAGTATTCTGCTTGTCTTATTCCTATAGAATTGTGCTAGATTAGAGTTGTACGGGGGGGTTATGGAGCCCTAGTTGCTCTCCTGATGTCTGATGAATTCTCGTCAATCCCTCATCTGCCACATTTGACTTACCATCCGATCACCCACTGGAGATTTTGCCTTGGAACACCATAGACATTCTTATGGCCCTTCAAGGTCAGAGAACCGGCAACGTAACTTGGAGTGATCGACATTCAGAAACAGATGTGGAGCTTTGCAAAACCTGAACTGACCGATTCGCCCCGATAGGCCACGGCGTGTAGCGCTGGATCTCAGTGAGAAGCGGTGTGCGAGAATGCCGGTAGATCTAACTCTCTGGCGGGAACGAGCTATGAGACTGTTTAGAAACGGTTGAACCAGAATCAACTATGAGTTCCATCATTGCCAGTATCCCTCAATCGCACAGCGTAACCTATATTAAACTAGCACAAGAGGACCGTGAAGATGTTGCAAATGTAAGATGTCGTCGACGCGAACGCTTGCCGGTCAGATTAAAGTTAGTGTGGTTCCGCCAAAACAAAAGTGGCCCAGGCAGAAGAGGGCTAGCGCCAACTGGCTGCCCACTTGATCTCCTCTCCTGTTGAGGGGTCTTTTTTGTGTAATCCATGTCATGTTTCCACTCTTTTTGAACAGCCACAATGGAGGCCAATCCAGTCATCCCATTCGCATGCGCTAACTGGAGCTCTAGAGGCACATGTTGTAAAAACGAGGGTAAACTCTCCTGCGGTAGCTGTAGCTTGGTTGTGGTGAGTTCGTGCTATATCTGCCGCAATGATATCGTCCGTCACTAATGAAAGAATATAGTATTGCGGCAAAGATTGCCAGAAAATACATTGGCCGATACATAAGACCACTTGCAGATCGCCACTTAGCAAAGCGGGCTGGCGTCCAGCTTGGGATCACGAAGGCCGCCAGCCAGCATGGTCCAAGAATGCCGTGTCCGGTCAGCATAACCCTTTCGGTGGGACGAAATATCTATGGGGCAATACTCCAGCGATAGATGTTCTTAAACTGGAACTGAACGAAGGCAATTCATACGAGGAAGATATCGCGGTGTTATTTGCTGGTTGGTCCTTATTCCTTTGCCTTGATCCTGCAGCTGATGCAAGGCAGCTTCTGGAGACTTGCGTAATGTGATAAAAACCATCGCGGACCTTCCCAATGACGCCAAACAACGATTCGAGATGGCAATCAACGACCGAGAATTCGAAATAGTTGCACGAAATGCGATCTTGCTACTCTTCGTTCTCAATGCTCCTGATGTCACCAACTTTTCGAGCGACGCAGAATCTCTGATTCACCTTTGGTACTCATCCTTTTTACCAGCAAATGTGCTGTCTCAGCTCCATACTCGGGTCAAGCCATTGATTTCAACTGTTTGCAGTCAGATCGCTGACAAGGCATCCGGTACTGTCCTACGAAAGACTTGGCATTTCCGATCTGGAAGAACACTTCGTCTTGTCCTTAGGAAGGAGGAGTGGTTCAAGCTTGAAAAGATTTGTGATGTGGAAGAAGGGCTCTCGTGCGAGCAAGCTGCAAAAACCCGTGCTGCTATAACTCTCGCGCCCGAGAGGGCAGATTATCGGGATCGCTGGCTCTTCAAGGATGCTACATCTTCTATGCGAATCGCCAAGCAACTATTCCGCGAGGATGGCCTGCTTTTGCCCTTTGGGCACCCACGTATTGGATTCAACACCCCTAACCCGTAAGTCCCTTGCAGAATCAGAGGAATAGTACGCATGACCAATTTTCTTAGGACCCTTTTCCAGGCTTCTTCGTCCTGGTCCCTGGACGACAAGGCAGATCCATTGGCTGGGTGGCCCATATGGCAAGTGCACTGTACATCAGTACTCGCCAGAGAAGACCTGTATGGTAAACTATTTGTATATCTTTGTGAGGTGTTGGAGAGATTTCAACAGCGGCTTGTCACAACCAGGGTAGACTTCGAGATATACAATGTCGATGTGAAAGAGCTGCCCAAGCTTCTCGAAAGAGGCAAATATTCTAGGATTGAAGTACGCACTCCCATTCTCCGTTCGTAATATAGATACTGATCCCGGCCTAGGTAGCCAATATATGCGATGCTGGTTACGTTGGAATACGTGGGACATTAGCTACACTGTGTCCCTTACTTCAATCGTCTCTACGCAACCCACACGCAACACTCATCACTGTCTTCATTAATGCAGTCATGGAGATGGCGAGGGGCAACGATAAAGACAGCATTCCCAATACGGACCTCCTCATGGAGTACCTGCCCACCCCTGACGTCCGCAAACTTATGTGGCCGCAGAACGCAGATGTGTTACGGTTATGGGATGCTCGCACTCTAGTATTCAGCGCAGACGAATACTTCGAGAGGTATATGATGCTTCAGAAATTCGGCCAGATCTCAACCGATCTCCGTGTCGCCGCAAAGGAAGTGAATACCATCATCGATCGATGGCCAATGGGGTTGACTCTTCGACCAGAACAAAAGGGAGCCAAGGAAGAGTTCAATATGCTACTCAGCTCGAATTTCTCCGGTGCTGAGCGTTATGTGGAATGGAAAAGAAACGAGTAAATCGATATCTTGTGCTACGGGGAAGAATCATCGTGTTTTTTTCGGGATAAACGCATACGACGGTAGCGAATACAAACATGGTGGCGTATTGATGAAGGGATTGATAAATTTCGGGACGTGGGCAATCCGTTTCCTAGGATCAGCTTAGGAAATAATAATAGGTTCTATTCGCAATCCGTGGCCTCCCAATAAGGTAATCTCCCCAAAGCCATTGTCACCTAACAGGTCGCTTCTATCTTTCTCTATGACTATTCTACGGCCAGCGTAATTGTTGGCAGTGCCACTCATCGATCTACTAAACTGATGTCGACGCCGAGCGCCTGCTTGTTGCGGCTTCTCAATCCAAATATTTCTCTTCTCCCTTCTGATGATCGAGCCTTGGTTCCATAGCTCGTTTTGTCAGCTCCTGTAGCTTAGCATAGCCGGCCACGTCGCTGATATATCTGTCTTGATGGACCTTTTGTATCCGAGGAAGACGTAAAGTATAATAGTTGGTGTCAGATGGCTTGTCGAAGCCAGCGCCAGTCACCTCCACGACAAACGGACGCTTGAAGATGTTGGTTGGCCTGCATAGTTGAAGTTAGCCTAGACCGGTTAGAATACTAGTGTCAAAATTTCTAACCATGCCGACCTTTTTCCTAACCAAGCTGAGGTGTATCCCCATTTCTCTTTCTTTCAGGCCATTGTTATCACTTAATCGAGACCTTTCTCGGAAATGAAAATCTTTGCCTCCTGAAAATATGCCATGGTATCACGTGACCGTAAAAAGAACTCCAGCTGTGATCGCGCTCCTCCCACAGTTTTCCTTTAAGAACATCCTTTTCATCCATCCGCTCGTTTTGTAGTCAAAATAGGGCTCTTAATCTCTTCTAGAACCATTGGCCGCCTCCTGCGGCCTTGGACTTCTTCTCGTTTTGCCTCGACTATGACTCGCCCATCAGACCCCGCCCCCGCCGTAAACGGCCAAAGCGAATGCCGCGGTGTCCCAGGTGCGCCGGGGCCTGTCGCGGAGGCTGCTCCTCCTCCTTTTCGGAGGAAGCTTCTCGGCAGAGAGTTTTATGAAAGCTTGGGAAGCCCCAAAATGATCCTTGCCCCTATGGTGGACAGGTCGGAGTTTGTATGACCACCCCGCCTCCAATACAGTAGCTCCCGCAAACATCATTAACACCTATATAGGCGTGGCGCATGCTCACGCGATCATTTATGGATACGGAGTCTTCGAGCCCTCTTCTAACATATTCCCCCATGTTTCATGCTCGTCTGTTCAACACAAAAGACACATACCGCCAACAGCATTTCGAAGCCCTCCGACCCAGTGCAAAGAATAGCACGCCGCAGACAACACCATATCTCGACGGCAACCCTTCCATCGATCGACCGTTATTCGTCCAGTTCTGCGCTAACGATCCCAAAGAACTTCTCGAGGCGGCCAAACACGTCGAACCGTACTGTGACGCCGTAGATCTGAACCTTGGATGTCCTCAGGGAATTGCGCGCAAGGGCCACTACGGAGCATTCCTGCAGGAGCAACCCGACTTGATATATCAACTCATTAATAAGCTGCATACCGGACTCTCGATTCCGGTCACCGCCAAGTTCCGCATTCAGGAGACAAAGGAGAAGACGTTGGAGTACGCGAAGATGATTCTTTCCGCGGGAGCTAGCATCATTGCAGTCCATGGACGGCAAAGGGAGCAGAAGGGGCATAATACTGGTGTAGCGGACTGGTCGTACATTCGGTATTTACGGGACAATCTCCCTCCGGATACCGTTATTTTCGCGAATGGGAATATTTTGAACCATGGGGACATTGAGGCTTGTATGGAGGCGACGGGTGCTGACGGGGTAATGAGCGCTGAAGGGAACCTCTCAGACCCGACGATATTTAGCGCACCGCCACCTGTTGGTAGCGAAGGTCGGGCGTATTGGAGAGGACGTGATGGAAAGGGCGGGTATAGACTCGATTTTATGTTCCGCCGCTATATGGACACTATCTACAAATACGTTCTAGAAGCTCCTTCCCCGAAACGACCGCCATTGTTCTTATCCTCTGATCCACCCACCGAAACCACCGAGATGCAAGCGACCGAAGAACCAGAGGAAGAAGGTCCACCGACGAAGAAGCGGAAGAAGAGCAAGGGCAAGGAGACTAAATCGCGGTCCCCGAACCTTGGCGCCATGCAAGGCCACTTGTTTCAACTATTGCGTCCCCTCGTCACCAAGCACACAGATGTGCGAGATACCTTAGCGAAAGCCAGGGGAGGCGACATGCCTACATTCGAAGATCTCGGAACACTCATCGACCAGGCTGTCAAGGCCGGGATCCAAGAGTACGAGCAGTTTCCCGAAAGGTTCCAAGATACGAAAGACGTCGCAGGCAGCGAACTGACGGGCTCGAAAGCTACGATTGCGGTTTACAAGCGGCCGTGGTGGGTGTGTCAGCCACATGTCCGGCCGTTGCCGGAGGAGGCGGTGCTCAATGGAGCGATGACGCAGAAGAAAAATGCGCTGGTTAAGGAGGCTGGGGGTAAGGATGCTAAAGATGATATGTGTGGCTGCGAGCCGTGCGAGGCAGATGATGTTGTTGCTGTTGTCGCTGCGGATGCTTCCGATAAAGAGAACCATGCTGTTAATGGCTGATTTAATGCAACGAGCGGCAGCTTACTACTGAATAGAGGACGGCTCCGTGCGAACAGTGGCTATATCCCGCTAGAACCGCGCGCGCTGCGATATCGCATCGCATCGCATACGCTAGCAAGTCCGTGGCGGGGAGCGTATATTCTAGCCGCGGTGACTGCGGTTCGAGATGCAACATCCAAACAGCCAATCAGACATTGAACCCAAGTTATCGCGGAAATTCGAGAAATACGCACTGTCATGACCGGCTTATAAGTTGGCTACAGAGCAGTATCATCTTCTTTGGGGGGCAAAGGCGTAGCCCGTCTCCCGCGAAACCAGCGGCCAGTCATCACTTGGTTATTGCACCGCATATAAAAATCTGCTCGAAATAATCTAGAGCACTAGAGTGCATTGTATATAGAAACAATTTTAGAACCATATAGATCATATAGACAACACTGTAGTTCATCCATTTGACAGTCTCACCCTTACCCAGTAATAAAATTAGGAATACCTCTGGATTCGCCCTTTAGCACTGTTCAAGGGTACGACTCTGTACCTCGAAAGGAACACAAAGCTTAACATGCGCCAAGCCTCGAACCCACCAATTTAGGCCTGGGCTCCACTGCTGCTCCAGGGCTGAAACATGCCAAGGGTCAATACATTCTCGAACATCCAGTGCTGATGACGGCTGTCCTTGACCAGGTGGCAGAGGAACAAAGCAACCACTGATCCAACGGCAAATAAGCCTCCATTTCCCAGGAGATATGTATGGTCCATGATGTCGATGACCAGCCACTGCATCCCAAAATACCAGCTTATCATGTGTAGCTACCATGTTTCCAGCAATATGCCAAAGCTTATGACAGGAGCCGACAGAAGGGAGCATAGTTGCAGGTTGATTCCTTCTTTTTTATAAGCTAGCTATCTTTCCCGAGTTGGCAAGTGCTCCAGGTAGATTCCAAGGACAACTCATGCAAGCACAAGCCAGCCATTTTGCTTTGCTTTCCCAGTTCACTGCCAACTGCCATACTTTAAACCCCAAGTGGTATGCAAACCAGAGTGAGACAACAGCCTTCGCTACTTCCTCCTGTGAATGCACTACACACTCTTGAAGCGCAGACAACACACACACTTTCATACAGTACACAGCTTACTGTTTTCCAATTTGATTGTTTTCCTCACTATTCACCCTGGTCTTTATTGACTAAAAAACCCAAGGAAAGTAAATCGACAAGATGTCTCATATGGATCCGCATACCGTGGATTACCCGCTTGAATCCCAAACTTCTCCTCCCGACTCCAAATTTGCAGTCTGCGATGAAGTCGACGTGCCAACTCTTCAATCCCCCTCATCCTTCCACCAAGCAGGGCTCCTGGACAAAAAGGCTCAGAAGCAGCAACGCCAGCAACAACACCACCCCACCAACAAGAACAACAACAAGAAACCCAGCCATCGCAGATCCAAAAAGGTAGCAGCAGTCATGTCGTCTGGCGGTGATAGCAACAGTTTGACAAAGGAGTTGTCGCGCGGCACGCCGACTGATGGCAGTGTAACGGCGTCGCTGAAGAAATCGCCTAGCCAGCAGGAGATGGCGAAGAAGCGGAGTCAGTATTTCGATGAGGTATTTGCGTCCAGGGAGCCGTATAATACGCCGCGGCATAGGGTGAATCAGGACTCGATCGTGGTTGTCGAGATCAAGACTAATATTCCGGTAAGATACTATTCGAACGCATGACTCTCCTGGGTGATATAAGATGCTGATAATGTTTACAGATAAAAGACGACTTCCAAGTGGTCTCGGATATCGCTTTCCATCTTGCGCAGATCTTCCAACGACCGGAGAATTCTATTCTTCTCCACGTAGTGCATAACGCGTGCTTGATGCTAGGTCTCTCCTACGAACCAGCTTACTTAGCCACCGTCTCTGCTCTGCCTTATCTAATTGCCCCGGTCACCAACCTCCGCAACACAGTACTCATCCAAGCAGCTATAAACGACACCCTGGGCATTCCTAGCAACCGCGGCGTTGTCAAATTCGAAGCCATGCCAGAAGAAAACTTCGCGACCAATGGAGCCACTATCAAGGACGAGATCGAGCAGCTTGAGCGCAGCTCAAATGACGAGCACAGCAGCGTCATCAAGAGCCTTTCGCGGAGTATGAGCAGGAAAATTAAATCGAATAGTTCACATACAGCCAGTGTGACGACTAATCAGACCCATACGAGTCCGCTTTCTCCTATCCAGGCATCGCCGTCGCGAGAGGGCTCGCCGGCTATGACGTCGAAGACGGATTCCCCCCGCAAGCTGGGGTCGACTGGGCGCGGGAGTGTTGTAAGGAAATGCAAGAGCATCAAGCAGTTGTTCTTTCGTTGACGGAGGTTCTGGTATTTCCCTTTGGTTTCTGCGGTACCTGGAGTTATTCATGAAAATAGCGGGTGTCTCCGATGAAAAACTGAGTCGACAATCGATACCTTCCAGTTTTTTGTTTGCTGTTTATTCCTTTCTTCGCGTGAGCTGGGCTTTGATTTTTGAGTGTTTTTTCCCCCTGGAGTCTCTTCTTCGTTATGAGTCATGAATATCCTTAGATACCCAAATTCTCTCAGGCGGAGTATTGCGATTCGGGATGCTCATTTGCTTTGTAATGGTGTTTTATTTTTTCTGGGAAGGATTTCTGAAATCGGGCTATGGGTGGGAGTCTTTCAGGTTCTGTTAGGGGAAACTATGATAGTAGTTTTATGCTATGGAGTTTTGTTTCTTTTCTTTGCATTTTTTCCCTTTCTACTTGAGTAAAAATGTTGCAAGTTCTCATGTTTTGGTTAACTGTTTCCAGATAAATGGTATAAGGAGAGTTCTTCGACTTTCTTGAAAAGGAGCGTAGGGAGCTTGCTCAAATATGATATATCTACGGCCCCTTTTCCACCGAAAGTGATAACTATAGGGCCTGTGCGGGGGATATGTTCGTCTAAGCCTCCAGTGGAGCTTTCCCCACCGAGCCCCTCACGCAGGAGCAGCTACCACTTTTAAAGCCTTAGCTCTCTATCAGACACGCGTACGAGTCGAACTAACAAACGATTCTTTCCTCTTTTCTTCTTTCTTCACTTGACTTCAAACCATTTCGTTTTTTTCTCCTCTCAGGTTTGCGCAATTTTATTGAAAGGACATACATTTCCTCCATCTGCATTCATTAACCTAGGAAATAGAAAGGGAAAAAAGAGGCAACACAGATAATTATACGGGGGTTCTATAGCATGTCTTCCGTCAAGGAGGTTACGGGGGACTTATTTGATGCTCCGGAGGGGAGTGTGTTGATTCGTGAGTGCTCTCCCCCCTTTTCTTTTTTCCCCCTCCTTTCGCCTGTGTTTTATCACCGCGCCTTTTTTCTTTTTTCTTTTTTCTTTTTTCTTTTTTTTTTTTTT